>CM035152.1:123830589-124121766 GCA_020205615.1 Panax quinquefolius
TCTCTGTTCCCTTTCTTCCACTTCAGGATCTGGAATCAGGACCTCTTTTCCTTTAACTGGTATCAGTTTAGGAAACAACATAGCCATTACACGGGAAGGCACCTTTCTGGGAGGCTATCAGATGTGCTCGGGATCGTAGAGTTGAGGTAATCGCTATACGGTGTCAAGTCAAGGAATTTGTTTGTGCTTATGAGGATTCCTATGATTGGAACTGACAGAAAAGCCTAGTCCGGCTGTCCTGGTTTAATTAGGAATTTGAATTGGGAACTTAATTCCCTGATGATCTTTGCCCAACCCTTGTCCAGGTTGATAACCCAATGATATCATCTCTTGAGTTGCCAACATTTTCTCGGTAGAAATCTTGGGTATCAGAGGTGGCGCCCCAATAGGATGATAGTGAGTGTTGCTCACTTCTAGGGCATTGAAACTAACCGGTTCAACTTCTGAATTGAAGCTGATGAGTGGTATGTCACCTTGTTCAGGACATTCCGGCTCAGCATTAACAGTGACTAGGTTATTGTTAATGATGTATTTGAGTTACTGGTGAAGGGTGGAAAGGACGGCTCTAGCCATGTAAATCCACGGTCTTTCCAAGAGCAAGTTGTATCCTGTGGATATTTTGAGCACGTGAAAGGATACGCAGAATGTATGTGGACCAATTTCCACAGGCAGTTCAATCTCTCCGACAGCATTACGTCGGGATCCATCAAAAGCTTTGATAACCTTATGGCTGCTTCTGATCCTCTTGAGATTGATGTTCAGCTTCTCCAAAGTGGCATAAGGACAGATATTTAAAGATGATCCTCCATCTATCAGAACTCCTCCCACCATGTATCTAGATGACAGAACTGCTATGTGCAACGGTTTGCAATGACCAGTCCCTTCGGGAGATATGTCGTCATCAGTTAAAGATATCACATTGTTGTTAAAAATGTGATCAACCAGGTGCTGGAATTTTTTAACATCCACTAATTTCGGTAAATAGGCTTCTTCCAAAACCTTTAGCAAGACCTTCATGTGATCTTCGGAAGAAAAAACCAAGCTTCTCTCAAGCTTAAAATCACCTTAACTTCATTATGGCCCATAGTAAAGAGGAACTCTTCAATCTTCTCTATGGGAACTTTCCCCTGTGATATGATGGTAGGCTTCATCACCTGTTGGGGAAGATACAATGGATCTCATTCAACACTACAGCAGTTATGTGGGATGTGGATCCTTCAGCCTCTCCATAATTTCATGGCACTTTTTGTAGGCTGACAACAGGATACTGTGGTCTGTATGTCAAGATGATTGGCTTTGGTGCAGCCACTTTCAAAGGATTTTCAACACCTTTGAGTTGATTTGCCTGTATTGTGGTTGGTCTTGCAGCCAAATCATCCTCAGCGGATATCACTACTAAGACTTCCTTCCATTTTGTAGGAAATCTGTCCCCACTCTAAAGTAACACAGTGTCATTATCTACCAACTGTAGGACAATTTGTCAATTAAGTTCGAATAAGATGGCGAGTCCCAAAGCATTCTTGATCTTGTGTCGGCAGAGATGGGAGTAATCTTGACATACTCCATTAAAAATTAACCGCCTTGAACGAGGATTGATTGGAGGTAGCAAAGTTATGATTCTTCCTTCATTGATCAGCATCTGAAATATCTCCTCCATCTGTTAGCCCAGATAGGTAAATTCCCTCTTGTTGGCAAAATCCCGACGGGCTTTGGCACTTGCTCTTTTTGTAATTTTATCCTCAGAGTTTCACTTTCTAGAGTCAATGATGGAGTATTCATAACAAAAGGAAGGAGACTGGCATGCTCTTGGCTGACTAATTAGTGTGTGACTTGGTGCTGATGGATCACCAATTTTTCCAATTGATTAACTTGTTCACATAGAGCCTTCATTTTCCATTCCATCATAAATTAAAATTGTGCATAATCCCATTTATCAGCACCATCCTTGCTAGTTTGGGAGGATTCACCATTGTAATTGGAACTCTGTCCACTACTCCAATTAATCATATTAACCTCTTCTTCTTTGTGTTGAGGGAGAGGGTTGTCATTCACATGAGGTTGGTCGGGTTTGGTCACCACGATCTCATCGTTATCAATTAAATCCTGGATCTTGTATTTCAAGCCCCACCAATCCTGAGTATCATGTCCTGGAGCTCTAGTATGATAAGCACACTTCTGGGTAGCATTAAAACCCTTCCCATTTGGGTTGGCTGGTGGAAGAAGATGAGTAATTTTCTTCTGAGTAGTCAAAAGATTTGGAATATTCTCGAGAGAGTCCCCTAGGGGTGTGAACACTTGAATGCGTTTAACTTCTCCACTCTTTGGCAATGGAGGGTTTGAAGATTATGCTTGAAAAGGGAGTAGTTTCTCCTTTGGATAGGAATGTTCTAACTGCCTTTCTGGCCTTTTAGTATCAAGAAAACATCCTCCTCTTTCTTTTTATGTACCCTCCTGTGGTTGTTTCCATAACTTCCAGACTGGATGTGCTCAACAACAGCTTTTATAGCGCCAAGGTCTTGAATCTTTCCTGACTTTAAACCCATCTCAGCCATCTCTCCATGTTTGACCATTTCAGAAAATGGCTTGCCTATGCCAGCTAAGACTCTCTCATAGAAGGGAGCTTCTTGTATGTCTAGGAAGGTCATCACCATTTCCAACTCAATTATAGAGGGAGTAACTTGAGCAGCAAGGCGCATCCACCTTTGAGCATACTCTCTGAAGGACTCATTGGCTTATTTCTTGACCTTGGTAATTTGGTACCAGTCTGGAGGCATCTAAGACTAGAAACTGCACTGGCTGAGGAAGGCATGAGCCAGCTCTTCCCAACTATGAATCTTGGAGTTTTCTAATCTGGTGTACCATGATTGGGCTTCTCTAGTCAGACTTTTCTGGAACAGCTGCATTATGAGCTTATCATCCTCAGCATAAGATCTGAGTTCTCTAATGAATAACTTAAAATGTGTGTAAGGATCTCCCAACCCATCATACTTTTCAATGTCAGGGGTCTTGAACTTCTCTAGATAATGAACACCAGGAAATATACAAAGGTCGGCATATGGAACACTCTCGTGTGCTCCAATCCCTTTGATAGACCGAATGGTCTCTTCCATTTGAAGGACTTTCTTCCTGATATCACCGGTGTCTAGATCTTCTTTGAGATGAGTGATTTCAAGGGTTTTGTTGGTTTTGCCCAACTGAGACTCAGGTATGGGAGTTTTTTGTCCGGACCCTGGGTTCCCCCATGTGCAGAGGATTCTATATGTATGGGTATTCATGGACCCTGAGTAAACTGATGCAGTTCTTTAAGCAGAACAACTAAATCTGTAATTTGTTTGCTTAATCCTTCAAACTCCTCACGAGAGACAGGAGTAGGAATAGACTGGTCAGATGAAGACATAATTGGTTGTAGGCTTGTTGCCTTTTTGGACTTTGAACGGGTAACAGACCCAATTGTTTCCCCTAATAAAAAACTTATATAGTTTAGTCTTAGGGAATGTATAAATGTTACATGTTATATGATGTGTCCGTTTTAGGAGTATTATCCTACAAAACGGAGGTTAGCTGTTTGTAAGATAGCATGGCAAAAAGGGAATGCATGTACACATTTTCCTTCATACTTTCCATTACATAGAGATTCACATGGAATGTAATTAAAAGTAATTGAATTTCAAGTAAATGAAATGGGAAAGGTATGAAGAAACTTCCCTCCGCGTTTGGTTTATCAGAGGCTGACCTATCTTAGGTTACTCTCAAGGTTTTTTTGCATGAAGGTTCCCAGATCATCGCAATTTACTCGACGGGAAGTTAATCTAGTCTTTCAACTAGATCGAATCTGGGTGGTGCCTTTCCTGAGCCTCATTAGAATTAGTCTCCCTACGAGTCCAGTAATCAAACATCGATAGGATAGCCTCCTGGTGGAGGGACCACACAACATACATTCACTTACAACGTGTCTCACTGTTTATGAAAATGATGACATGTACGAAGCACTTTAATATCACAAGTAAATATAGTGTGAAGCACTAAGTGCAGTAAGTAAATGCATTCGTACACATCAATATAAATTTAAATGCAACATCCACACACAAGTAGATAACAGTCTAAAAAGTTTGTAGTAGCAGCTTAAGCCCTCTTACTAGATCTCCCAAGCAGAGTCGCCACCTGTTGACTTTGGGATTTTTACTGTCCCTTTTTTGTTCTTGTCTTTTAGTGTTCTCGTGTTAGATGAGATTTGTTTGAAAAAACAAGTTGTGAAAAGGTCTGACATTTATATGGTGACGATTGGACTATACGAGTCGCCAGTTGGTATTTTTAAATGGTAGCACCAACACAACCGAGAAAAAGGTTTACACATTGACCCAGTGATGTGACACTGCTTAACAGGTCTGTGAAACCGAGATTCATTAGGGTTCGGGGGCTTGATTATGCGGAGGGAAGGTGTTAGGTACCCCCCGACATCCGTGTTACCACGGTGACCGCCACTTTTTAATTAAACTGTTATATGAATGTGTGTGTGTGTGTGGGTTAATGTGCAGTTATTTGGAAGTAATGTTATGCCTCATTTGCACCTATATACAAAGGGTTTGAATTTTGTATAAAAGTTCAGTTTTAACAATATATAGCAGTGATGTTTTGTAAAAGAGGTTTTTCAAACCATTATGCTCAATAGTAATTGAGGCCTTTGATACTTCCATTTTATTATATGTTCGGCTTGATTGCTTTTATTTTTGAGATGCGAGGCATCTTTGAAAAAATAATGTAACGCCCCAAAATTCGGTCTATCTTCACACCCGGATTCCGTACGTCACGATCCCATCTTCTTCCAAACATACATCGTTATATAGCTAAATATAACAACATATACTCTCAAATCCCAGGTTCTAAAAACCTTATAACCTTTTTCATTAAAAATAATGATAAATGCATTATTCATTTCATCTTACAAGAGTGACTTTTATCTGCCACCAAGGATACATATCAGTTTCTTAAACTAGTCTATAGTTCAATTTCATATTTCTATATTACAAGTCTTCACTTGATCTTCTCGCTCATTCATATTCTGAATGGCACTTCATCTGGATAACGTCAGCTTGAACTTTATAGGATCCTTAAGTTCTTCTAACATCGTTCGCTGAAAATGTTTTTCATTTAAAGCAAGTGTGAGCATTCAATTGCCCAGGAAGTCATAGCAGTTGAACAAATAACTTTAAGATTCAAACATTTCTTTAGAACTTCGATAACCGAACAAAAGTTATGAAGCAGCTTGAACAATAGGAATAATCTCAATTCCTATCATTTTAAAACATCAGTCAATTTCACTTTGAAATACTTTCATTCTTCTACCTTTTTCATACACATCCTGTCTGGCTAGAATCGTTAGCACAGACTTAACAATAATGGTTCATGTATAAACAGATCATACTTGTATTGACCAGCTCAATCACAGAACAATTCATATCCTAGAAACACCAAAGTGTTCTCATTGTGGCTCAAGGCCTCATACATTCTACCACCTTGTACAAATATCGCACATTCGCACATAGACAGAACTTCTCAAGTTCAACATCTGAGAAGTTTAAGAAACTAGCAGTCATTTGAAATATGAATGAAGTTAGGAAACTTGCCTTACGCCCAGCTACAGCTTACGCTAAACTGTTCATTTCAATTCCTATATAACACATAAGAAAACACCACATACACCAATTAGTCATACATATTTGACTTATTCATTAGTTTACTTAACTTTACTTCTTAGGGTTCATGTTCTTGCAACCTAAGTTTATGCGACCACTTTCACTACTGGATTCTCTGGCTTCATGACATCTGAGAGATGTCTTACTTATACGTTCATCATCTTCGATGTTTTACATTCTTATTTTCTTCTTATAACTTCTCTAGGACCCAGCACACATCGTTTCTGTGCTAGTAGTCCATATGGTACTATGAGTGGTTTCCCAGAAACAACCAACAAACAAGTTCCCGACTCGTCTACACTGCCCACATAGTGAGTTAGATCGGTTTCCAGTTTTGTATATACCTTCGCTCTCTGAAGGAATTGTTTAGCCCAGCTCCCATATGTCAACCATAAGAGGTTACGATTGTACCACAACCTAAACTTATTGTAACTTATCCGAACCATTAAACTTTATGTTCGTTAAATCAATTTCTTATTCCTTACGACTTTCTGGCAACTAAATGCCATACCTCAGGATTCATTCTTATACGACTCACCTTTGGCTTTCATTACTCTTATTAACGTTCATTACGGCTTTCTCGATAATTCATATCTTACTTACTACCTTTGTCAACGTCTAGGTCATACAACCAAGGTATACTTAGAATGTTCGTCCGACGCGAATACGATTCACGAGGATCGTTTACGTATTCAACGTTCATGTTGCTCGTCTTTTAATCTCTCAGTCAACCTTTACTCAAGGTTTTAATCGCTTTCGATCATTATCCATCCCATAAACCCCATGTTCATTATTCTTTCTTAATGTCAAAGCCATACTGTTCGTTGTATGATACGACCGATTGTTCATCGCAACAGCGTTGCGTTTGCAGCGTCTATACATTTTACACTTATTTCTCACTACCATGTCATAACATCAAAATGTTATTCATTACCCTCGTTCCCCAACGTCTAGGGAATCACAATCATAGCAATCCCCCACGTTTGTTTATCGCAACTACGGTCCCCGGATATCGGTTACGTAACCCGCGTTCTCATTCTTTATCTTTTAATCTCGATTAATCTTTTTGTTCAACCTTCATTAAGGGTTTAATACACTTGATTAAGTGTTACATTAGTTAAACATTATGTTCTTCATCTTCCCTTACGTTTCCCCCAAGTGATGAGCAGTTAAAAGCTCTTCTCTAGCTTTTTCCCTACACTGGCGCTGCGACGCCACTCTCTTCTTTATCTCTCACGCCACGGCACGAGTTTGCAGTACTCAGCTCCCTAGTCTGGCGCTGTAGCGCCACCTTATAAGGCATGATTGGCGCCGCGGCGCCAAGCCCTAGTTCTTGAAAATTTCTTCTAAGTGTTAACTTTATTTTGAGATGCTACGTCTCGATCTCATAACTCCTTCGTTATAACTTAGAACGAGGTCATTCCAAATCCATTCTCTTCCTTGTCTTATGTAATTCAATCCCCCCTTTGGACAAAACTTCGTTCTGAATCCGTTAACGTGCCATTTGATTGGCTTGATCTTCACCGTTTATTTGTTTTACGTTTTTAACGCTCTTCGTTTGTTCGTTCGTAATTCGGTGATCCAAACTCGGAATTCGTTTGTTCTTGAGTCCACGACACACGTTTTCTATGTTCTCTTACATTCTTATGAAACCCTACACATTCGGGTTCATTTACTAACTTTCAAATTCTCGTTTATCTTTTACGAAATTTTCGCAATAACTTCGTTATAGCTAAGTTTTGATCTATTCTTCATGAACATTTCTACCGTTCCTAACCAAGCAACAAGCATCTAACTTATACGCGATGGTTTTAAACTTGTCCATCAACAACAATTATCCTACGATGGTTTTTAATTTGTCCATCAACAACGTTCTTCATGTTCTTCGCGTGTTCTTCGTGTTCTTCGTTCGTTCTTCATTTTAATCGATATTTTGGATTACGATTTCACTTTTTATTGGAATTTGATGTTATAGATCATCATTCCTTAATTATTTCACCTACTTGTTTATATAATCCACTCGGATTATTCTAATTTATTACAAATCTTATACTTCCTTAAGAAATTTATAAACTAAACTTCAAATTCTTATTTTCATTATTTCTCATGATTTCAACCATATGAAATCATCCCTAACATCATCTACTTCTTATCTTCATTAAGTTATGTTTTTAAACATCAAAACTTAAAGAAAATTTATAAAAGACTAGGTTTCAGATTACCGTTCTCCTTTAATCTCCTTCCGTCGGACAAAGGTTACTCACGAGCAAACTTTTCTACTTCCTTCTCTTTCTTATCCTCCCATTCGAACTCTCTCTCTCTCTCTCTCTCTCTCTCTCTCTCTCTCTCTTTAGTTGTAGGATTTTCAAAATCCCATTTAAATGAAATAAGCTTCCTATTAATAGAATTTCCAAAGCTAGGGCAAAATAGTCATTTCACCCCTAACCTCCTTACTATTCACACCTCCTTACTATTCAAGACTTAAGTGTTGTAGACACTCGAAATTTTCTGCACTCCTATTACTAACATTGCAGGAGGGTAGATTTGTCTTTTGGAGATAACCCTGGAAGACAGCTTACATCCATTCCGGATACTACCGAAAGTTCAGTTCCAACCCGGAACACAACCCGGGAGCGTCATCTCAAAACCCAGAACACACACCGGCAATGTCATTTCCAATCTCGAAGATAACCCCAAGATATGCATATCAAAAGACCCAAGAACAACACCGGAGAGGGCGATTACGTCTCGGCGATAACACCATGACGCTCGGTTCCATCCCGAGAAAAACACCGAGAAGAACCCCATCCTTGGTGATAGCCCCAAGAAATGCCATTGCAGTTCCAGCGGTAACCCCGGAAATGCTTGTTTCAAACATATGCAATCAGCTTCAATCCAGATGACAGTGAGGCATACAAACAAGTAGCCCAATCTCAGATGTAACCCTGAGCAACGTCTTCTTTCCGCTTAAACCAGCGATAACCTTGGTGAGGAGTCACAACGTCATCTTACCACGTCAATAAGATGATATCACGGCATACCAACAAGTAATCCAATCTCAGCTGTAACCCTGAGCAACGTCTACTTTCAACTCAAACCAGCGATAACCCCGGCGAGGAGTCAAACGTCATCTTGTTCCTTCGACAAATGGCACGTCGTCTCAACACAAAGATACATACATCCAACAATTGTCCCACAAGAACCAGGGTGACAATCCCGAGTGACTATTACGATGTGGCGTGCTTTGGATAGAATTTGAAGCTTGAAGACCATGGGCATAGACCCCTCTTCCTGACTTCGTACAACCTCTAATCCATGTCATTACGTAACTCTCGACACCAGCGGTCCGAAGAAGGTCAGATATACCTCGTTTGGATGCTCGGATTGAAGTTCTGCAAGTTCGAGTGGACATTATAGTGCACGACTGCAAGTACTACGAGACGACGGGACCCGCGAAGCTCGGATTCACCACGACCCGGTAGTAGGTACAATGCTGCGGCCATAGTAGTATTAACTCTAACATTTGCAGCAGTGTACCTACTGACCATCCGTCTATATATACAAGGCTTGGGTCAGCCATTTGAGATAGAGGAGAGAAGGAAAAAGGCGAGGAAGCCATGTCCATTTTACTCTGCATACACATCTTTTGAGTGTTTTCTCTTCTTTAAACACTAGTTAGCTCACATATAGCTATCTTTTATCGGGCGGGAGATGAGTGTTTATCCATTTAAAGTCATAGAAGTCTACTTTGGTAGCCCACTATAAGCCTTCTTACATTTTATAAAGCCTTCTTCTCATATAGCACACACTGTTATACACATTGAGAGTCGTGTTTTGTGCGTTTGCCCGGACTTTGGTCCGTGGTTTTCATTTCTGTCTGTATATATATACTAATATATATATATATTTCATATATATGGACTAACATTATCGATTTATGCCTCGATTGAGCCTAGACTTCGGTCTGGATCGTTTAATTGCTTTATATATATATATATATATATATATAAACTGTGGTCAGACTCTGTCTGATGAGCCTGGATTTACATCCGGTGCGTTTAAATTGCTTATATATATATATATATATATATATATAATTATTGTCAGACATATCTGATGAGCCTGGATTTACATCCGGTGCGTTTATTTGCTTATATGTATGTATATATATATATATATAATTACTGTCGGACATATCAGATGAGCACGGATTTACATCTCGATGCATTTACTACTTTTTATATATATTTTTATATATATATATATATATATATATATATATATATATATATATATATATATTTACATTCTGTCGAGCACGGAGTTTACTTAAGTGGCGATTGATCGCTTTACTGACTTTATTTACATTTCGTCACTTTGGAGTTTACTTCTTCATGGCGGTTGATCATATATATATATATATATATATATATATATATATATATATATATATATATATATTTACCGCTTTTATATATTTACATTTTAGATCCCCCATGGAGTTGCTTCGTGGTGGTGATCATGTTTGTATATATATTTACTGACTTTTATATATATAGCGCTATCGCTTTTCATATAAATTGCGCAGATCATGTGAGCTTCTAGGAATCATGTTATCATTGAGTTGAGTTCTTGAATCTAGATTTGGTTCCCATGATGGACATTTTTCATTGTAAGTGACTTGTACATTATTTTATAGTGTCTCGAATTTCCTTGGATGGTTGTCATGCCCATGAGGAGTTTAAGATCGTCTTTGTATATTATTTTCTCGAGAATGCTTCGCATCTCGAAAATAAAAAGTAAACAAAGTTTAGAACATTTATTAATAAAATGGAAGTATGAAAAGGTCTCAATTCCTATTGAGCACAGGGTTTGAAAAACCTCTTTTATAAAACTTCATTGCTATATCTTGGTTAAAAATGAATTTTCGTATAAAATTCAAACCTTGTGTATATAGGTGCGAACGAGGCCTCGCACTACTTTCAAATAATTGCACATTGATGCACACACACACAAACACACACATTTATATAACAATTTCTTTGAGAAGTGGCGGTCATCGTGGTAACACGGATGTCGGGGGGTTCCTAACACCTTCCCTCCGCATAATCAAGCCCCTGGACCCAAAATGAATCTCGGTTTCACACACCCGTTTAGCAGTGTCAAAACACTGGGTAAATGTGCAAACCTTTTTGGTTGCGTTGGTGCAACCAGTTAAATACACCAACTGGCGACTCTTAAAGTCAAATCGTCGACATTATACATGTCGGACCTTTTTTACTTGTTTTTTCAAACAAATCTCACATTAACATAAGAACACCAAAGAACAAGTAACGAAAAGGGACACTCAAAACTCCCGACGTCGACAGGTGGCGACTCTGCTGGGGACTCCAATATGAGGGCTTAAGCCACTATTACAAGCTTTTCAAAAAAATTATATGCTTGTGTGTGAATGTTGCATTTATATTTATGATGAATGTGTACGAATGCATTTTTATTACTGCACTGCTAAATATCTATCTGTGATATTAGTGCTTTGCACATGACATCATTTTGCATAAACGGTGAGACACGTTGTATGTGAATGTATGTTGTGTGCTCCCTCCACCAGGAGGCTATCCTGTCGGTGTTTGATTACTGGACTCGGGGGAAGAATGATTCCCCGGGGCTCAGGAAAGGCACCACTCAGATTCGCTCCAGTTGAACGACCGGATTAACTTCCCGTCGAGTAGATTGCGATGATCTGGGAACCTTCATGCCAAAAAGCCGTGAGAGAAACCCTAGAATAGGTCAACCTTTAATAAACCAAATGCGGAGGAAAGATTCTGCATGCTTTCCATTTTCAATTACTTGTAAAAGCATTTACTTGTAATTTTATTCCATGTTCATCCATATATAACGGAAAATATGAAGAATATTTGTGCATGCATGACATGTTATCAATTAACAACCAGTTTTGCAAGACAAATTCCAAAAACGGATATGTTATGATAACATTTTACCTGAAGACTAAACTACGTAAGTCTTTTGTAGGGAAGCAATTAGGCCTGTTACCCGGTCAAAATCCAAAAAGGCTGCGAGCCTACAGCCAATCATGTCCTCTTCTGAATAGTCTAATCCTGTTTCTCGAGAAGAATTTGATGGATTGAGTAAACAAATCACAGACTTGGCTATTCTACTAAAAGAATTACACCAGTCTACTCAGGGTACGAAGATACCTACATATATAGAATCCTCTAAACAAGGGGGAGTTCAATGTCTGGAAAAAATAATTCCAGAACATCAGTTGGATACAACCAACCAAAACCCTGAAGGCATCCATCTCAAAGGAGATTCAGACACCGGTGACATCAGAAAGAAGGTCCTTCAAATGGAGGAAACCATTCGCGTTCTCAAAGGAATTGGAACACATGGTAGTGTTTCATATGCGGACCTTTACATATTTCCTGGTGTGCATTATCCAGAGAAATTTAAGACCCCTGATTTTGAAAAATATGATGGATTAGGGGATCCTTACACACATTTAAAGGTGTTCATTGGAGAACTTGGATCTTATGCAGTGAATGAAAAGCTCAGAATGCAGTTGTTTCAGAAAAGTCTGACTAGAGAAGCCCGTTCATGGTATACCAGATTCGACAACTCTAAGATCCATAGCTGGGAAGAGCTGGCTCACGCCTTCCTCACTCAATACAGTTTTCAATCTCAGATGGCTCCTAACTGGTACCAAATTACCAAGGTTAAGAAACAGTCTAATGAGTCATTTAGAGAGTATGCTCAAAGGTGGAGGCGCCTTGCTGCTCAAGTTATTCCTTCCATAATAGAATTAGAAATGGTCATGACTTTCAAAGATGTACAGGAAGCTCCTTTCTATGAAAGAGTTCTAGCTGGTATTGGCAAACCATTTTCTGAAATGATCAAACACGGCGAGATGGCTGAAATGGGATTGAAGTCAAGGTAAAATTCAAGACCTAGCATAGCTCTTAAAGTCACATTCTTTGAGAACATCCAGTCCGGATCTTATGGAAACAACCCCCGGAGGGTCCATAAAAAGAAAGAGGAGGAAGTTTCCTTGATACTACAAGGACAAAGAGGCAATCCAAACATGCCTATGCAGAGGAGAAACTACTCCTCTTTTCCAGCACAATCTTCAAACCCTCCATTATCTAAAAGTGGAGAAGTAAAGCGACCTCGAACGTTCACACCCTTAGGGGATTCGCTCAAGAACATTCTTGCTCTTCTGACTACTCAGAAGAAAATTACACATCTTCTTCCACCAGCCACCCCTAATGGCAGAGGTTTTAATGCTACTCGGAAGTGTGCTTATCATGCCGGGGCAACCGGACATGATACTCAAGATTGTTGGGCCTTGAAACATAAGATTCAGGATTTGATAGATAACGGTGAGATTGTAGTCACCAAACAAGATCAACCTCATGTGCAAGACAACCCTCTTCCTCAACATAAAGAATAAGAGGTCAACATGATCAGTTGGAGCACTGTACAAGGTTCCAATGGCGAATCGTCCCAACCCATCAAAGATGGTGTTGACAAATAGGATTATGAAAAGTTCCAATTTACCATGGAACGAAAGATGAAAGCTCTTTCCAAACAAATTGAGCAATTGGCAGAACTGGTGACCCATCACCATCAAGTCACACGCCAATTAATCAGGCAGGAGCATGCCTATCTCCTTCCATTTGTTATAAATGCTCCATCAACACCTTCAGAAAGCGAAGCTATGGAGGATAAGGTTGCAAAGCAAGAAAGTGCTAAAGCCCGTTGGGATTTTGCCAATAAAAGGGAATTCACCTATCTGGGCCAGTCTATGGAAGAGATACTTCAAATGTTGATCAATGAAGGAAGAATCACATTCCTTCTCCCTCCCATCAATCCCCGCTTAGGGCGGTTAAATCCTGATGAAATGTGTCAATATCATTCACATTCTCGCGATCACAACATAGAAGAATGCTGGGCACTCCACCATCTTATTCAGAACCTTATTGATAGCGGTGTCTTGAAAATAACAGATGATTACACTGTGTGACTCAAGGGTGGGAATTCATGCCCTACCTAATGAAAAGGATCAGTAGAAGTTATCTCTGAAGTGAATGATGAGACTGTCAAAGTATTTCCCTAACAACTAATTCAACTCAAAGGAGCTGACAATCCTTTGAAAGTGGTCGCACCAGAGCCAATTCCTTTACCTTGCGGACCACAACATCCTCGTTGTGGAAACTTGCATAAAGTTCCATGGAATTATGGAGAAGCTGAAGGATCCACGTCTTATACTACTGCTACAGTGTCAAAAGAAAATCCATTGTACCTTCCTCAACGGGTTATTAAACCTACCTGCGAAGTAAAGGGGAAATTGGCCATGGAAAAGATTGAAAAATTCCTCCGTACTATGGGTCATAATGAAGCCAAAGTGGTTTAAAGCTTGCGAGAAGCTCCACACCAGATTTCAATACTGGATTTGGTTTTCTCTTCTAAGAATCATCGGAAGATCTTGTTGAAGGTTTTAGAAGAAGCCTACTTGCCAAAATCAGTGGACGTGGAAAAATTTCAACATTTGGTTGATCACATTTTCAACAGCAATGTGATATCCTTCACTGATGACGATATACCTCCCGAAGGGACCGGTCATTGCACATCGCAGTGTTATCTTCCGGGTACATGCTAGCAGGAGTATTGATAGATGGAGGCTCATCTCTGAATATCTGTCCTTATGCCACCTTGGTAAAAATGAATATGAATCTCAAGCGGATCCAAAGCAACCATACAGTCATCCGAGCTTTTGATGGATCCCGACGAAATACCGTCGGAAAGATTGAATTGCCAATTGAGATTGGTCCAAATACATTCAATGTATCCTTCCACGTCCTCAAAATAGATTCAGGATACAACCTGCTATTGGGGAGACCATAGATACACATGGCTGGAGCCGTTCCATCCACACTACATCAACAACTGAAATACATCATCAACAACAATCTAGTCACTGTCAACGCTGAGCCGGATTGTCCTGAACAAGGAATTCTTCCAATTATCAACTTCAATTCAGAAGTTGAACTGGCCAGTTTCCATACTTTGGAAGTGAGTAACACAAAATACCATTCTATTGGAGTGCCACTTCTCGTACCCAAGATTTCTGCCGAGGTTATATCGGCCACTCAAGAAATGATGCCATTGGGTCATCAACCTGGACAAGGCCTCGGTAAAGATAAGCAGGGTATTAAGCACCCTATTCCAATGTCTAGTCAAATCAGAACAGCCAGACTAGGCTATTCTGCTAGTTCAAGTAACAGGAATCCTCATAAGCATAAACAGGTTCCTCAAGCTTCCGTCGCACAATGATTTTCTATACCTTTACCTCATGAGTTAATGCAATCTCCAGTAAAGGTTTCAGCCCATGTTGCGGCTATGCTGTTTCCAAAACCAGTGCCAATCAAAGCAAAAGAGGTGCTGATTCGTGATCCCGAGACGGAAGAAATGGAATGAAAACATAAACATGACCTTGCCTTGATGATGGTAGGCATTCGCGTCATTGTTCATGATGAATATACCAACAGATACACCCCAGACGATGATTTCCCAGATATCATGGTTATCATTCGGGAGAAGGAGGACAATGACGATCCTTCCATCACTGCAGTCCTTCAGGACTTTGCCCTCGACAATTGGAGCAGCACTCCATACATTGGTCGACGAGGGTAAAATGGGAAGAAAATCCCTCTGCCCTGTAGATAACTTTAATTGCTTGTTTTCCTTTACAGCACTAGCAGTTATTTTATCACGTACATGCTAACACTTTTGTATGATCGAACAGTTGCATAAATTAAGTGAAAGCATCTTTTGTTTTAGGACTCTGAATTTAGATGTGCATGTACTTGCTGATGAGGTGCCTTCTCTCCACAAGGGTTATAACTTTGATGCAAAGTTAGACTCATACTTGATGGACATCCAAGAGGACATTGAGACACCTCAAGAGATTAAGGAATGGGTTGCAGACAAACCCAAACCCAATCTTGATCAAACCACTCCTTTTAATCTCGGAACCTTAGACAACCCTAAGCTAATCCAGATTGGTTCAGACCTTACCACAAATCAACGGAATGACATGGTTGCACTATTAACCCAATTCCAGGATGTGTTTGCATGTTCTCATGAAGACATGGTGGGTTTTTCCACTGACATTGTTCTTCATCGCCTTCCCATCAAAGAACGATTTAAGCCAGTTAGACAAAAACTCAGGCGATTGAAACCTGAATGGAGTTTAAAAGTTAAAGAAGAAATTATGAAAGAATTTCAACCTGGCATCATCATGGTGTCTACATATCTGGAGTGGATATCCAACATTGTTCTCGTGCCTAAACCAGGGGGAAAGGTGCGAGTTTACGCGGATTATCAGGATTTGAACAAAGCTTGCCTTAAAGATAGCTTTCTCATGCCCTTTATCCACATTCTTATTGACAATACTGCTCAATACGACATGTACTCCTTTGTTGATTGCTTTACGGGGTACCATCAAATTATGGTCGCTGAGGAAGATCGTGAGAAAACTGCTTTCATCACTCCTTGGGGAACCTTTTGTTACAGACGGTTGTCATTCAGCCTCATCAACGCCGAGGCAACCTATCAGCGAGCTATGATGGCTCTTTTCCACGATTTAATGCACAAAGACATAGAGATCTACGTGGATGACATCATTGTCAAATCCTGGAAGGAGGAGGACCACTTAGACCATCTCACAAAACTTTTCAACAGGTTGCGTAAGTACAACTTGAAGTTGAATCCTGCCAAGTGCGCCTTTGGTGTTAAGTCTGGCAAGTTGCTAGGTTTCCTAGACAGCCACAAAGGGATTGAACTAGATCCTACCAAAATCCAGGCCATCAAGGAAATGCCCATTCCTCAGACAGAGAAGAAAATACGGGGATTTTTGGGAAAGATCAAATTCATTAGCAAATTCATTTCTCAACTCACAGCAACCTGTGAGCCAATCTTCAAGCTGTTAAGGAAGAACTCCTCCATGAAATGGAATAATGAGTGTCAAAAAGCCTTCCTCACAATCAAAGAGCAACTAATTAAAGCTCCTATTTTGGTACCTCCCAGGGATGACGTTACCCTGTTCATGTACCTGTCCATAAATGACAATGCTATGGAAATTTGCATCTTTGAAAGGCGAAAAGACAATAGAGGGCAAGAACGAGCTATCTATTACCTCGGCAAAAAGATTCAAAGATCGGTGAACATAAGTACACTCTGATCGAGAAGACTTGTTGTGCTTTAGCATGGGCTTCCATGAGGTTACAGCATTACCTCCATGGTCACACAACCCATCTTATATCCCGCGTGGATCCTTTCAAGTATGTGTTCAGCAAACCCATATTAAATTGTCGACTGTCCAGATGGCAGTTGATCCTACAACAATTTGACATCATCTATGTGACGCCCCCAAAATAGGTATACATCACCCATTCTGAGTTGTCAATACATGGTACCGAAACAATTACAACTTTATTAATACAACAATAAAACTGTGAGTTTAAATACAAATATTATCTTCTAGACAATATCTATACCCAAATAAATCATCATCACAATTATTTATACATTATTTTACAAAAATGGTGAGGACTACTAAACAACTCTCTCTATAACCATCATTCAATACCCACTAAGTACTCGCTACATTCTCGCCTCCTAAGAAGAAAAATGGAACAAAAAGGAAAAGGTGAGCTCAACTAGCCCGAAAGAAGAACATTATGACTAAGATAATATAAAACAAATTATCATTAGTCTTCAACAGGGAAAAATCTGAGAGAATATAATAAACAACAAGTTTTAGATCAATATTCACAGCGAAAAATAATAATTCATAAAAGAGTTACGTAGAGAATGAAATCTACTAGTATCTATGAATTTTACAGTCCATCAACAGTATTTTTATCCCTGTAACATCAATCAATGAACATCTTGAATCATATATTCATCTTTGCACTACAGGCCAAAGATATTCATCAGTTGGTCATGTTCATCTCAACACCTATTCATCTTTGCACTACAGCCAAAGATATTCATAATAAAATCAACCATCTTTGCACTACAGGCCAAAGATATTCAGTAACATCATCATTTAGGACTGAGGATGATGAAAAATATTTTTAAAGAAAACGAATCCAGTGAAACAAAAGAACAAATATTAAGGATTCGTACTTTAAACAATCCGAGTTCAAAAATACTTCATAAATAATCATACTGAAGTAAAATTCAAGAATGATCAAAACATGGATACAAACAAAGCTAGTATCCATAATAGATATTTTGGACGAAAATGGAAAATTTATTTTTCGATGAATAGTGCCGTATTTGTGAATAGTGTCGTATACATGAATAGTGCCGTATACGTGAATAGTAACCCCGACACAAAAAGTTCCAAATTTGATTAAAAGTTCAAACCAATATTTCGGCATAATGATATTGAAGAAAATAATATCATTTTAAAAAAATAATATCTCTTACCTCGAAAGAATAGTACTTCTGGTTGGACTACTGAATAAAGTGCTAAAGAAACTTACACCGTATAGCAACACTCAAAGTATCAAAATACTCACAAGAATACGCTCAATATATAGATAGAGAATGAGAGAAAAAACTTCAGTTTCTGGTGTAATTTTCAATTCTAACCTAAGCACCCTATTTATAGGAAAATGCTTAGAATACCAAAGCAGAAAATTTAATAAAATATTATAATAATTACAAAATTTTCCTACGCCTACTTTTACTAATTGAACTCAGCACTTTGCACATGTTTGTGTAGCCCACCAAACACAAAAAACGTTTTTCTTATTTTAATTATTTTAAACTTCCAAAAATCAATTATTTCAGAATTTCAGAACTTCAATAATTCATAATAAATAGCCGTTTTATCAGAAAAATTCAAACCACATGTCCTTTCCATAGGAAATTTCATTTTCTACAACTTTGTAAGTTTAAGTTTTTCCAAATTCCAAACAAAAATTGATCGAAATCCACAAACGAGCAATTTTATAGGCTATAATCAAATTTCAGTCAAGAAATAGGGTCCACAAAAATGACAAACATGTTTTAAATATTTTTAGTAACAAAAATACTCCTCCTCCTCATATACTCATATATCCTACATTCATTGTAAAAATATCACCATTTTTATATTATTAAAAATATTATAATATATTTAAATGAATTATTTTATCAGAAAAAGATAAAATATTTATTTTCAACAATTGTCACATTAAAAATTTTCTCCATCTATATCCACATAAAATTAATATTTTCCTCATCATATAAATTAATAATTAATTATTCACAAATAATATTACAAAATCACAATACTTACAACCAGGCAGTTCCCAAGATAGAGGGGGCTTTCCAATAAGGATTTCTCCTTACTGGCGCGCAATTAGATGACTTAACCTCTCCTTAGACAAAACTTTCTAGACATTGCCAACAATGTTATCCAATAATATTATTCAGATAATATGAATTATTGCTCCGATAATGGAAAACACTGTGTAATGACAATTGTTGAAACAACATTAATATAAAATATCAATGCAGCAATTATTGAATCAATAAAATAAAATATCGAAGCGAAGAATTATCGTAACAATTATAGTGTCTTTCACGTAAGAATCAATAATTGGTGCAATACCGGTGCTTCGTGTTTTTAACCAATTTAGTATTTCAACAAGATAATTGTAATAACTACGCCAATTATTTATAACTAACTTATTCTTGTCGCTTTCTTCATCCAATCGCTTTCCGTTATGGGGCCCACATAAGGTCATCTTGGCCGTTGCATTTAATATTCCCACGACAAAGAAGAATATTCCACGATCAAACGAATATTCCACAACAACAATGAATATTTTATAACCACATGCTTATTTAAAATATTTACGCATTTTTACCCATAACTAACCACATTAATCAAATCAACCCTTACTATTTCAAAATAATAAATAGAGGAATTTAAATTTTATTTATTAATAATTTGGGGTCTTACAGTCTATGTGGCACAAAAGTTTGTCAAAGGTCAAGGAATTGTGGATCAATCGGTCATTGCACTTTTAGGGATTACAAACCCTTAGAAACATACTTCCCTGACGAAGGAGTAATGACAATTCAGCTACAAACATCAGTACAATACATGCCGAATGTGGAGAATGTATTTTGATGGAGTCATTATCTGTAAAGCTCCAAAGCTAGAGCAAATCCTAATATCCCAGATGCGGGGAGCAGATCTCGTCGCCGTAAATTGCGCTTTATCAAGACCAACAACATAAATTGAGTATGAAGGTTGTATCATGGGGTAAAAACTTGCAGATTCAATGGGCATCAAAGTGATTAACTTGTCTTTGGAGATTCCGAATTAGTAATCAAGCAATCCACAGGAATCTATCAAACCAAAGAATTGCATTTGCTGCCTTACCATCGACAAGTTTTACAGATGGCTTTGGAGTTCGAAGAAATCTCCTTTCTACACATTCCTCGTAATAGGAATGATTTTGCAGATGCATTAGCAACATTGGCCTCCTTGGTTTACATACCTGACAAGGAAAACATGCCAAGCATCACGTTTGCTCTGCAAAAAGCCCCAGTCTATGAGAATTACGTTGGAGAAGTATCGGATGAGCTACCTCCCATCCACAATCCTTGGTATCAACACATCAAGGAATATCTGCGAGATGGATCTACACCCGTTGAGGCGAGCCTAACTGAGAAGAGGCGGATTCATCGACTTGCTATGAAATTCTACCTGAGCGGAGATGCACTCTACAAAAGAGGTGCAGGATTAGGTCTCCTTAGATATCTGGACAAAGACCAAGCTCAGCGACTCATGGATGAGATCCATGGTGGAATATGCAGCCCTCACATGAGCGGACCCTTACTTGTCAAGAAAATTCTCAAAACAGGACATTATTGGCTTACACTCAAAGCTGACTATAATGATCACGTCAAGAGGTGCTATCAATGCCAGATTCATGGGAATGCTATCCACGCCCCTCCAAGGGAACTCCACAATATGAGTTCGCCATGGCCCTTCTCAATGTGGGGAATGGACGTGATCGGGCCAATCGAGCCCAAAGCCAGTAATGGACATCGATTCATATTCACCATGATCGACTACTTCACCAAATGGGTAGAAGCAGCATCCTTCCCCAAGGTTACTAAAGAAGTTATCATTGCTTTCATCAGAAATAATGTCGTGTGTCGATATGGACAACCAGAGGTCATTGTGTCAAACAATGCTAAGAACCTCAACAACAAAATGATGGAGGATTTATGCAAAAAATTCCACATCAAACACCTTAACTCCGTCATCTACCGTCCAATGATGAATGGTGCTGTTGAAGCTGATAATAAAAACATCAAAAAGATCATGCAGAAAATGTCCGCCAATCACAAAGGATGGTCTGACCTCTTGCCTCTGATTTTATTAGCCTACAGAACTTCCGTGCGAACTTCCACTGGGGCAACCCCCTACTCATTAGTCTATAGGATGGAAGCAGTGCTCCCCATAGAAGTGGAAATGGAATCCCTTAGAGTATTGATGGATGCTCAGTTGGATAAAGACCAATGGGTACAAGACAGGTATCACCAATTGTCTCTGATAGACGAAAAGAGAACCGCGGAAATCTTCCATGGTGTTATATCAGCAAAGGATCGCACGATCCTACAACAGAAAAGTTCGACTACAGAAATTCAAACAACATGACTTGGTTTTGAAGAAGATCATTGTCAAGGAAGTATTGACAGGAGTTGCTCTCAGATTGCAGGAAATGGATGGCGATGAATTTCCACAGCTTATTAACTCGGACACCATGAAACGGTACTATGTCTGAAGTTACCATCAAATAAACATCCTGGTTTTGATCACCAAATCACCAGTCATTCCGATTTTGAACCCTTTCACCCTTTTTACATGCTCTTTTGCCCCTCAGGGAAATATACACTTCAAGCCAGCAACCTGTTTTTACTTCATTCCAAACCTTCCATACAGTTTCGGTTATCCTGAAGACGGGATTTAACCTTTCACAATTTCGGTTATCCTGAAGACAGGATTGAACCTTTCACGCCTGCAGTTTATCCTGAAGATGGGATTAAACTTTTCTACGCCTACAGTTTGTCCTGAGGACGAGATCAAACTTTTTACACACTTACAGTTTGTCCCCATTATGGGATTAAACTTTCTTCTCCCCGCAGTATAGCTTGCACATGGGATTCACACTTCTCTTCGCCTTCAATTAGTCCTGAGGAGCGAACTACGTCGACCTGATCTCCCTGATTCCCGGGGGTACGTAAACAACCATATGCTATATGGTTCGGTCGCAATAAAGAAAAACAACAAAAACATTTCTACCCTTTCTCTACAAAACAACAAAAACAACAAAAATACGTCTACACCCTTCTGCCTTCCGCATTCAGCATTGAACCTCCCACACTAGGTTCGAACTACGCAGACTTGATCTCCTCTTCAACAGGAGTACGTAGGCAGCCATTCATGATGCAGTCTAACCCCTACCAGAACAACGTACTTGTCACACGGTACTGGGATCAATCTTCAATTCGCCCCATTTCATCGGTTTCAGATCAAAGGGATGGAATTACCCAACATCTTCTCATAAATAGAAGATTCGGTGACCATCTAAGTTGCGATCATGCCTCAAAGAGCAATACCAACCCATAAGAGATGGAATTAACTAGGCTTCTCACAAATAGAAGTACTGGCGACCATCTGTGGTGCGGTCAATCTCAGAGAGGAAGAAACCACCCTCCTCTCCACATTCCATACAGATACCAGTCCCAAGACACCAAAGATGGTAGGGATTCACAAAAATCAACGATCCGTTCTGAGAGATCTTGCGACGTCTCAATGTCCATCTATCAAAGATAAGTTCAGAATGCATCAAGATCATAAGGCCCTAGAGAAACAGGCAAACATCAAGCAAGTTTCAAGGCATAACTAAAAGGGAAGTGAATCAAAATATATTTCCCTGCCATACATAATACTGTTTGATATATACATCTGTGTTGTACATGATAAAATGGCTAAGCTAGTCTGTGCAGGAAAATACAAAGCTATCTACAGATTTGTATACATGCGAACTATCAGATCTAACATAGCATCCCTCTCTGATGATGGAGGAAGCACTGCAAGCTCCTGCCCAAGGGTATCTACACGAGCTAGCATATCAGAGGCTAACTGCATGGTGGCATAATGCTCATCAATGTAAGCACTCATATCGATTAGATTGACAATCATCTAGGATCTAACGGAAGTACTATCTGCAATGGCCACATCCCTAGCAGATAAAGCGGCATCCCTCTCCCCAATCAATGCATCTCTGGCTGATCTAGCCTCATCCCTCTCCAACAGAGCGGTATCTCTCTCATCAAGAGCTGTTAACATCCCGGCCCTAGCCTGATCTCTATCATAGGTCATCAGATGTAAGCTCTGCTCCAAATGTTGTCTTAGAATCTTTGAGTAACTTGATGGCTTTTCGAGGTGGGAGAATCCATCACAAATCTTTGGCGATCCAAAGATCAAATCGTCGATGGGAATAATAGCCTCCTCTATAGGCTCCTCATCGTCAAAATAAATCCCCTACACTGTGGATACTGTCGTAGCCGATGCAGTCTCTGTCTCCATCCATGCGGAATACACTGCAGAACAACCCGAATGACTGACAAAAAACTCATCCAGCTCTCGCTGATCCCAACAGGCATACAACATGGATCTGTCTCCACTGACAAGCGGTGTGATGCGAAGCGCTGACTCACTGCCCCCTCATACGGATGGAAATCCTGAAACTGGTCAAACTGACACATCACTACCAGTGGGTGGTAAGTGATCATGCCCCTCAATCCAGCCAGAGGGAGATAATCCATGCCCGGAGCATGAGTAATGAAGATGTAGGGTGAGCTGAGCCCTGAACACGACAATATATCAAATGGATCTCTAAGCCCTGCTAAGAAAGCGGACCACGATGCAGCATCCGTACACTCTACAGGCTGGAAGGAATACGTCATGGCTATGTCAAGGGTGAAACAAAATCCATGATGTCTAAATGTGCCAATCGGTCTCAAGTGTGACATAAACCACACATACAACATGACCGAGCTACCTGTGAATACTCCTAATGGATAAGTGCAGCAGTATGTAGCTGACCTCAAGGTCTCTGCGATAATCATTGGTACAATGGTATGACCCTCCCTGAGAGCTCTCACTGCCATAATGACGCCGATATCCATCTCATCCATGTACCGCGGCATGTAGACATATGACAATACGCATAGAAGCAGTACATCTACTCTAGCTGAACGCCAATGATCCTTTGGTGTGGTGAAATCCCCGGAATGCCATGCATAGCTGTCCTCAGAGCCAAACCTATCAAACAGGAAACGCTGGGATATCACGTGGCAGGATGTAATCTCGTCTTGGACCACTCTACGTCTCAATCCGGTGAGGGTCATGAACTATCTGCTCATGTCTCTAATAGCCATATGCACGCAAGGTCTGTCTATAGGCAGCATCATCAATCGTGCATACTCCTCCAAAGTAGGAGTCAACTCACGGGTCCCAAATCGAAATACCTATCTCGTCTGCATACCCGGTGCTCAGCATACCCCTCTACAAATCCTCGGAGGAACTGAAACATCGGTAAAGGTCATAGTATGTTGCAAAGAAATCATCTACGATCACCACGTATCGATGGTGATATACTATCATACCATGATCGTATACCATTACCACCACAAATGATGGGGTATGATCAATTGACTAACTATTGAAGAAGACATACATGCGACGCGTCTCAATCCCCGGTCAATCTTTGAATATCTCTAGACATACATACATATATAACATAATAACATGCATGATACAATAGATGGCAATATGATATAGGGAATGGAAAGCTACATACATTCCTAAGTATATTATCATCTAATGCATCTCTGTACAGCTAAAATACAGGGAAATGGGGCGAAGCTACCCAACATACAACAGAGGCCTATCAAAAGAGATAGCAAGAAATACATCAAAAAAAGTCAAGAGTGTCGATGTCTACATCATCGATCCTGTCCACTGATGTAACTCCTCCGAGTCACTGGATCTCTATCTCTGGGGATGTCGGTAGCCGATCTGAGGAGGATCTGCAAGCCAAAAACCATATAGGTCACCTGAGGGACCAGCGCCAGAGCTGGAAGGATCAAAAGTATCTACCTCTGCAGGATCTCTGCCCAAATGTCGAATGAAAAGATGTGACCGGTCCAGCTGTCGAGTCAATCTGTCAATCTGTGTCATATGAGTCGGATCTCTGACACAGGCTAGCCAATCCGTCATCATCACGGATCATGGAACCATATCCCCCATAAATTGTGTGGCACGGGTCTGAGCTCCAATCGTATGAGGGATCCACCAATGCTGGAACATCTCCTTGGACTAGGGGCCCTCTGACAATGTAAAATCGTTAATCCCCATCAATGGGAGTTTAATGACGGGTGACTGCGAAACAGGACAATAACGCCTGGCAGGAGGCAAGATCGGACACGAATCTCTCCTATAGTGCTTCTAATAGCACGCTCTCCTAAATAGAGCTCCCATCCTCCATCTGTGAAGAGAGGAATCCTGAGGGTGGAAATAACGTACTCTACTCCAGTCGGGTACCCATCCTCAAAACTAACTCCCAAATGCTCTCCAGAGTAGGGAATCCGTGTAATGACATCAGTTGTCAATAGCTCCAGCTGTAGGCGACAATGAGTGAAACCCTCAGCAACAGGGACCTCCGCCAGTATGGAATGATACCATCTCCGTCCTCGTAGATAGGTATCTAAACCTAACACGCTCACAAGACGCAAACAAGGAAGCCTCTCATAGGCCCAAAACTGCCAACACAAAGGCAAACATCTGCTGTCAGTTAACACTCTTAACCCATACATGGGAAAAGATAAGAGAAATACTCACCAGCAGAAATGGGTATAATCCTAACCATGCCTCGGTCAAGCCCTGCGATCGCATGCGCATTCCCCTGAGCAAGTAGGCAAAGGTGTAGGAACCCCAATCATACTCTCCTATACGGTCCACGTGTCGAGTGGCGTCGATCAAAGCGAAGGACACCGTAGAAAAGTTATCTACTATGAAGCAGCCCCTAATGATCATCAGGAACAATTGTCGAAGAATGCGATCCTTGACTCTCACATCATCGGGTATAGGCTCACTAAACAGCCCGCTCATAGCATCTATGCTCAAAGGACACATCTGAGCAGATCCCCCCTTCGAAGCGCCCTCATGGAACTCCCAACAAGGATCGGCGGCGATGGGGTGATATCCGTGCAAGGCACCAGATCCCCTCCAAAATCTATACCTGTGATAAACCGCCAATCCATCGACGTCATCATCACCTCACACTCCAGCAAATGGAGTGACTGAGTCTGGTGAAACCACCGCTCAGATAATGCCCTAAGGTTACCCCAGGGACAGCGACGGGGTAGAATGGAGAAGAACCTCCCAAATCCCCAGCCATGGACGATCGCTCTGTAGTCATCATGCAAGGCCTGATACATAGAGTGGATGCTAAACTAGTTCCCTCAAGGCTGTGTGAAGCCGGGAACCTACATCAAATGCAAATCAACATCAGACTCCTTGACTCCTCATCAATAGGAAATAAGGAATATTAAAGATCTAACTTCATACCTCGTTTGCGTGCAGGTATACTGAAGGATGCCTACTCAAGTCTCCCAGAAGATCTGGGTTCGCCACTTGAATACCTGGAAATTCCCTACGGGGAACACGTATAGCAGGAGCAGGAACCTCGATTGGTGCATCCTCCTCGTCGTCCTCAACATTCGGCACCTCAACCCGAATAGGACGTATCACCGCCTCCACCAAAAAACGATGTTGTCTAACAGAACGGCGCTGAGTTTCTTCAAAAGCCCTCCTCCGTACACCAGAAGTGGTCCTACGGGAACTACTCGGCTGATCTGGATCCATGTTATCTGGACAGCAAGTCTCCAAATCACCTCAGAAAAGGTGTGGTAATTTCTTACCTGGAGTCTTTTGAAAATGCATTCTATGATTACATGCATGCATGCATTGCTTTAACATACATCTATGAGAGTTAAAATGCATGACTACCCAATACCTACATTTTGGGAAAATTTTTCCATAGCCCCTTTGTAAATGGGACTATCCACATGCACATAGACATGACTAGGCGGCCATTCAGTAGCACACCTGTACACAGTCATCCACATCCTGTATGCATCAATACATTATGGTAAAAAATTCGTAAGTGTAGTCTAATTACTAGGATTATTTTACTTGTCTACCTTTACTCATTTGTCCTCATATAGGATAAGAAATGACAGTAAAAGGTGCCAATTTGACTATTTCAAAAGTCAAATTTTTCCACATCATTATGTTCAGCATGGTTTAATACTAACATTTGCTATGTTGAATATTTTTTATCAAGTTATATCAGCATGCATATTCACTACTATGTGTCTAGATGCATTTCATGCAATAAGTCATTTTCCAACGGATAGAAATTGGAAAAAAATACATGCATGTGTTACCAGGACAGTGAAGAATGCTTGTACGGTGGCAGAATATGCAGAAAGTTGCCCGAACTCAGCAGATCTGAAGAAGAGCTCTCGGATTTCCTTCGCTGCGCAACTTGAAAATGACTTATGAAAGCAACCAGCCACCTATACATAGGCACGGCTGGCTACAGGCTAACCTGTGGCTCCTGCAGGTACACCTGCGGCCCCCTTACATGGGTCCCACACCTCCAGCTCGCTCTAGTTAGAGTTGCAAAGGAGGTCTCACAAGCTAAAAAGGCCAAATCAGGAATAAAAGTGTTACGCGACTTAGCGGAATAGCCTGAAATCTTGGTTTCTCGTCGGTCAAAGTTAAACTCCCGTCGTCTCAAAGGTATTCACCTGAATGCAGGGTATACTATACCAATGAGCTCAGCTTTCACAGATCATGTCGGCAATACCCCAAAAAGGTCTAATGCTATCAATGAGTGTCAGGCAACCCTGACGTATCCCCGGCGGGGGTTACAACGCAAAAACCACGAAATATCAAACCTCCCCGGCGGGGGTTACAACACCGAAGTTATCAGCATCAACATATCCCCGGCGGGGGTCACAACGTGCATCCTTCAAACATCTACGTGTCCCCGGCAAGGGTCACAACGCAATGTAACCATTGATACACACTTCAATGAAGTTCAAGCAGCCTTGACGTCATATCAGCCGAGGGCAAGTAAACCCATCGACGTAACCTTACCCAGCAAGGGTTACAACATAATGCTACCATTGACACATACATCAATGAAGGTCAAGCAGCCTTGACAATGCACCCAACAGGGATTTATCCGGTGATACACACATCAACGAAGGTCGAGGCGACCACGCAATGACAACACCTTGTTGGCGATGAATTCGAAACGATATGAGGGAACATGTTATACACATCCTCAAATAGACAAAGCCTTTATCCCCACAGATCTCTTTCACATAAGAGGTACCTCTATGGAGTATAAGCTAGTGTCTAGGATTCAAAACTTTGGTGGTAGTCCCAACGTCAACATCCTTGGAAACTTGGATCGCATGTCCAAGCCATCACTGATTGTCATCCCAGCAGGATTACCTGACAATCATTCATGCATTCTACATGCATTTGCATCACGTTACTGCACATAGCATCATGTTTATCTTGCTTGCATTACAAGTGTCTAGGATTCTTTATCCTATCCATGCCTTGCATTGCATGAATATGATAAAGAGGGGCATCTGTAGACACTCGAAATTTTCTGCACTCCTATTACTAACATTGCAGGAGGGTAGATTCATCTTTTGGAGATAACCCTGGAAGACAGCTTACATCCATTCCGGATACTACCGAAAGTTCAGTTTCAACCCGGAACACAACCCGGGAGAGTCATCTCAAAACCCGGAACACACACTGGGAATGTCATTTCCAATCTCAGAGATAACCCCAAGATATGCAGATCAAAAGACCGGCAATAACACCGGAGAGGACAGTTCTGTCTCGGTGATAACACCACGACGCTTAGTTCCAGTCCCAGAGAAACACTAGGAGTAACAACCCCATCCTTGGTGATAGCCCCAAGAGATCCCATTGCAGTTCCGGCGGTAACCCCGGAAATGCTTGTTTCAAACATATGCAATCAGCTTCAATCCAGATGACAGTGAGGCATACAAATAAGTAGCCCAATCTCAGATGTAACCCTGAGCAACGTTTTCTTTCCGCTTAAACCGGTGATAACCCCGGTGAGGAGTCACAACGTCATCTTACCACGTCAACAAGATGATATCGTGGCATACCAACAAGTAGTCCAATTTCAACTGTAACCCTAAGCAACATCTACTTTCAACTCAAACCGGCGATAACCCCGGCGAGGAGTCAAACGTTATCTTGTTCCTTCGACAAATGGCACGTCGTCTCAACACATCATACATACATCCAACAGTGTCCCACAAGAACCAAGGAGTGGCAATCCCGAGTGACTATTACGTGTGGCAGTACTTTGGATAGAATTTGAAGCTTGAAGACCACGGGCATAGACCCCTCTTCCTGACGTCGTACAACCTCTAATCCATATCATTACGTAACTCTCGACACCAGCGGTCCGAAGAAGGTCAGATACACCTCGTTCGGATGCTCGGATTGAAGTCCTGCAAGTTCGAGCGAACATTATAGTGCATGACTGCACGTACTACGAGACGACGGGACCCGCGAGGCTCGGATTCACCTCGACCAGCCGCAGGTACAACTGCGGCTGCCGCAGGTGTACTTGTGGCCATCCGTCTATATATACATGGCTTGGGTCAGCCATTTAAGAGAGAGGAGAGAAGGAAAAAGGCGAGGAAGCCTTGTCCATTTTACTCTGCATACACATCTTTTGAGTGTTTCCTCTTCTTTAAACACTAGTTAGCTCACATATAGCTATCTTTTATCCGGCAGGAGCTGAGTGTTTATCCATTTAAAGTCATAGAAGTCTACTTTGGCAGCCCACTATAAGCCTTCTTACATTTTATAAAGCCTTCTTCTCATAGAGCACACACTGTTATACACATTGAGAGTCGTGTTGTGTGCGTTTTCCCGGACATCGGTCCATGGTTTTCATTTTTGTCTGTATATATATATTAATATATGTATATATTTCATATATATGGACTAACATTATCGAGTTATGCCTCGATTGAGCCTAGACTTCGGTCTGGAGCGTTTGATCGCTTATATATATATATATATATATATATATATATATATAAATTATTATCAGGAATATACATGAGCTGAATTTACATCTTATTGCGTTTATTTTATATATATATATATATATATAATTGATGTCGGACATATCCGATGAGCCTGGATTTACATCTGGTGCATTTACTGCTTTTATATATATATTTGTACATATATATATATGTACAAATATATATATATATAATTGATGTCGAACATATCCGATGAGCCTGGATTTACATCTGGTGCATTTACTACTTTTATATATATATTTGTACACACACACACACACACACACATATATATATATATATATATATATATATTTACATTCTATGGGGCACGGAGTTTACTTCATGGCCTTTTACAAATTTTATTTACATTTTGTCACGCTTTTGGAGTTTACTTCGTCATGATTGATCGCTTTTCTGACTTTATTTACATTTCATCCCACTTTGGAGTTTACTTCAGTGGCGGGTGATCATCATATATATATATATATATATATATATATATATATATATATATATATATATATATATATATATATTTACCGCTTTTATATATTTACATTTACGATCCCCATGGAGTTGCTTTGTGGTGGTGATCATATACGTATATATATATTTGATTTTTTATATATAACTTCTTACTGCTTTCCATACAAATTGCAGTATCATGTGAGCTTGGAATCAAGTTATCACAGGTTCAGTTTACTGAATCTAGATTTGGTTCCCATGATGGACATTTTTCAGCTGTAAGCAACTTGTACATTATTTTACAATGTCTGAATTTCCTTGGATGGTCATCATGCCCATGAGGAGTTCTAAGATCTTTGTATATTATTTTCTCGAGAATGCTTCGCATCTCGAAAATAAAAATAAACAAGCCGAACATTTAATAATAAAATGGAAGTATGAAAAGGTCTCAATTCCTATTGAGCACGGGGTTTGAAAAACCTCTTTTATAAAACTTCATTGCTATATCTTGGTTAAAACTGAATTTTCCTATAAAATTCAAACCTTGTGTATATTGGTGCGATCGAGGCCTCGTACTACTTTCAAATAATTGTACATTGATGTGCACACACACAAACACACACATTCATATAACAATTTCTTTGAGAAGTGGCGGTCACCGTGGTAACACGGATGTCGGGGGGTGCCTAACACCCTCCCTCCTCGCATAATCAAGCCCCGGACCCAAAATAAATCTCGATTTCACAGACCCATTTAGCGATTGTCAAAACCTTTGGGTCGATGTGCAAACCTTTTCGGTTGCGTTGGTGCAACCGATTAAATACACCAACTGGCGACTCTTAAAGTCAAATCTTCGACATTATACATGTCGGACCTTTTTCACTTATTTTTTCAAATAAATCTCACATTAACATGAGAACACCAAAATAGAAGTAACGAAAAGGGACACTCAAAAATCCCGACGTCGACAGGTGGTGACTGTGAGACCCCAGATTTTATCAATAAAGATTTAAATTTTGTTGAAATAATTTTTTTTAATATTATGGTGTGAATTTAAGATAATATTATAGTTGTGGGTAGTATTTATAAATTTTGCAAAGTATGCAAGTGGTTATATTATATTCGATTGGTCTGGGAATATTTGGTTTAGCAGAAATATTAAATGTACAACTACTCAATCATTGGTGGACCCTACAATGTAATTATTGTCGGATTGAGAAAACGATAAAAATATTTTAATGAAATAACTGGCGGAAGTTTTACCGTAGTTCTTGTTGAACTACTCAGTAGTAAAAGTACGATGAATACGTGTGGTTGCATATAGTAGCACACGGTATTGATTATTGATGCTTATGTGAGAAGTCACTCGGTTTGATTCCATTATTATTCATTAATAATATGAATTATTATAGCAATAATGATGTTTTGTTTTATTAAGTATTATTAACGTAATAAAAGCGAAACATCTTTTATATAAAATAGAATACTTTATTAAAGTTATTCTATAAATAGAATATATTATATTTTATTATGCATAGTGTTGCATAGTGTTTTGCATAGTGTTTTGCATAGTATTGCATAGTGTTTGCATAGTAAAATGTTTTTATATAAATAGAATATATTATATTTTATTTAAAAGATTTTTCTTTAAATATGGACCGTCGATTAAAGTAAATCAATCTGGGACCGTTCATGGATTAGTTACTATGCATTCCATTTTCCTATAAATAGAAGCTCATTCCTTCATTATTTTCTTATTTAATTCATTGAAACTAGAGAGAGAAATTATAGAGAGAAGCTATAGAGAGAAAGTTATAGAAAGAAGAAGAGTATTCGCTACTTCACTACTTCTATATTAGGTTCTTTTACTACAGTAAGGGGTGTTATTCTTTCTTCTTGAAGAGAACTTCATTATTCCATTCATTATTATTACATTGGAATAACTTTGTAAAAGTGGCATACCCTATACATAACATGTGTACGTGACGCATACCCTATACTTGGTGAAATCCTTATGTTATTCCATTGCTTATTATACATTGGAATAACTTTGTATACTGTGATTTACCCTATACTTGGTGACATTCTTCTATTATTCTATTGAACATCATCACATGCGTGTGTTTTACAGGACTGGTTCCGCTTTTTTTATTCTGTTGGAACATCACATGCGTGTGTTTTACAGGACTTGGTTAAAATCTTTATCATTCTCGTTGGAATATCCTATCGTGTGTTTTACACCGGATCCGGGTTCCATCTTTATTATTACGTTGGAACATCACCGCCGGTGTGAATTTCACCGACTCGGTTCCGTTATTATTATTACATTTGAATAACTCGTCTATCACAATACCGCATGCATGGTGATTTCTTTTGTTATTCCATTCTTTATTATACCCGGTTGGTTAAAACTTTGACTTCTATACTCCATGAAATTAGTAGAATATCCTTGATATTTGCGTTTCATCCAAATATCTTTTCATGGAAATATTCTTCCGATCATTCTTGAATTTTACTCTCTGAAACAAGATCATGTTGACAATTTGGACGTTAATAATTCATGGATTAAATAATTCTTGAACTTGTTTTATTGAATTATCGTGTCATTGTCATCATCCTCATGTTATATTATGTTATCTTTGGCTTACGTGCATAGATGAACTTAGTATGATTATGACCAGGATCATTCGGTATAATCACGACTTGATATAAATGATGTGACAAAAGTCCTCGATGGCTGTAATGCGTTGATGGATAGTTTTGGTATGATTATGACCGGGGGTGATTCGGTATAGTCATGACCATTGATAATTTGATGAAAATCCTTGACCGTGGTACGGTGGATGATTAGATGTGGTGGTTTATTTATTAATTTGAGTCTCGATGATAAAATTGATGAAAACCTTTTAAAACCTAAAAGATAGTAGACTTTATTCTCTACTTGACTCTTTTAATGGATTGCATATTCATTGCAGATTAAACTGGTTGTCTATTGTATTTTATCAATTTAACATTGTTGAAGGCTAATGATAATTTATTACGCATTATCTTAGTCATAATATTTCTTTCTTGGGCTAGTTGAGCTCACCCTTTCTTTCACTTTGTTCTCTTGTGAAATGAGAATATAAATTTGGGACGAGTCGGGGAATGGAGTAATGGTCCGGAGGATAGCATTAGTAGTCCTCACTATTACGTGAAATAGTGTGATAATAGTTGTAATGAGGACTCCTTTTGAGTTTGTATAATATCTAGTAGATAATATTTGTATTCAAACTCACAGTTTATGTCGTATTGTACACGACAGTTATATTAGTAAGTTGTATTTGAATTTATGTACCATGTAAGTGGCGGCCCAAGATGGGTGACGTATACCTAATTTTGGGGGCGTTACAGTGACTCTGCTGGGGACTCCAGTAAGAAGGCTTAAGCCGCTATTACAAGCTTTTCAAAATTGTTATATGCTTGTGTGTGAATGTTGCATTTACATTTATGATGAATGTGTACGAATGCATTTTTATTACTGCACTGCTAAATATCTATTTGTGATATTAGTGCTTCGCACATGTCATCATTTTGTATAAACGGTGAGACATGTTGTATGTGAATGTATGTTGTGTGGTCCCTCCACCAGGAGGCTATCCTGTCGGTGTTTGATTACTGGACTCGTGGGAAGAATGATTCCCTGGGGCTCAGGAAAGGCACCACTCAGATTCGCTCCAGTTGAACGATCGGATTAACTTCCTGTCAAGTAGATTGCGATGATCTGGGAACCTTCATGCCGAAAAGCCGCGAGAGAAACCCAAGGATAGGTTAACCTCTGATAAACCAAACGCGGAGGAAAGTTTCTTCATGCTTTCCATTTTCAATTACTTGTAAAAGCATTTACTTGTAATTTTATTCCATGTTCATCCATATGAAATGGAAAATATGAAGAATATTTGTGCATGCATGACATGTTATCAATTAACAACCGGTTTATGCAGGACAAATTCCTAAAACGGACATGTTATAATAACATTTTACCCTAAGACTAAACTATGTAAGTCTTTTATAGGGAAGCAATTGGGCCTGTTACCCGGTCAAAATCCAAAAAGGCTGTGAGCCTACAGTCAATCATGTCCTCTTCTGAATAGTCTAATCCTGTTTCTCGAGAAGAATTTGACGGATTGAGTAAACAAACCACAGACTTGGTTGTTCTACTAAAAGAATTACACCAGTCTACTCAGGGTATGAAGATACCTACACATACAGAATCCTCTACACAAGGGAGAGTTCAAGGTCTGGAAAAAACAATTCCAGAACATCAGTTGGATACAGCCAACCAAAACCCTAAAGGCACCCATCTCAAAGGAGATCCAGACACCAGTGACATCAGAAAGAAGGTCCTTCAAATGGAGGAAACCATTCGCGTTCTCAAAAGAATTGGAACACATGGCAGTATTTCATATGCGGACCTTTGCATATTTCTTGGTGTGCATTATCCAGAGAAATTTAAGACCCCTAATTTTGAAAAATATGACGAATTAGGGGATCATTACACACATTTAAAGGTGTTCATTGGAGAACTCGGATCTTATGCGGAGAATGAAAACCTCAGAATGCAGTTGTTTCAAAAAAGTTTGACTAGAGAAGCCTGTTCATAGTATACCAGATTAGACAAATCTAAGATCCATAGCTGGGAAGAGCTGGTTCACGCCTTCCTCACTCAATACAGTTTTCAATCTCAGATGGCTCCTGACCGGTACCAAATTACCAAGGTCAAGAAACAGTCTAATGAGTCATTTAGAGAGTATGCTTAAAGGTGGAGGCGCCTTGCTGCTCAAGTTATTCCTTCCATGGCATAATTAGAAATGGTCATGACTTTCATAGATGTACAGGAAGCTCCTTTCTATGATAGAGTTCTAGCTGGTAATTGCAAACCATTTTCTGAAATGATCAAACACGGCGAGATGGCTGAAATGGGATTGAAGTCCGGTAAAATTCAAGACCTAGCAGCTCTTAAAGTCATTCTTGAGCACATCGATCCGGATCTTATGGAAACAACCCCCGGAGGGTCCATAAAAAGAAAGAGGAGGATGTTTCCTTGATACTACAAGGACAAAGAGGCAATCCAAACATGCCTATGTAGAGGAAAAATTACTCCCCTTTTCCAGCACAATCTTCAAACCCTCCATTGTCCAAAAGTGGAGAAGTAAAGCGACCTCGAACGTTCACACCCTTAGGGGATTCGCTCGAGAACATTCTTACTCTTCTGACTACTCAGAAGAAAATTACACATCTTCTTCCACCAGCCAGCCGTAATGGCAGAGGTTTTAATGCTACTCGAAGTGTGCTTATCATGTCGGGGCACCCGGATATGATACTCAAGTTTGTTGGTCCTTGAAACATAAGATTTAGGATCTGATAGATAACGGTGAGATTGTAGTCACCAAACCAGATCAACCTCATGTGCAAGACAACCCTCTTCCTCAACACAAAGAAGAAGAGGTCAACATGATCAGTTGGAGCACTGTACAAGGTTCCAATGGCGAATCATCCCAACCCATCAAAGATTGTGTTAACAAATGGGATTATGAAAAGTTCCAATTTACCATGGAACGAAAGATGAAAGCTCTTTCCAAACAAATTGAGCAATTGACAGAACTGGTGACCCATCAGCATCAAGTCACACGCCAATTAATTAGGCAGGAGCATACCTATCTCCTTCCATTTGTTATAAATGCTCCATCAACACCTTCAGAAAGCGAAGCTATGGAGGATAAGGTTGCAAAGCGAGCAAGTGCTAAAGCCCGTCGGGATTTTGCCAATAAGAGGGAATTCACCTATCTGGGCCAGTTTATGGAAGAGATACTTCAAATGTTGATCAATGAAGGAAGAATCACATTCCTTCTCCCTCCCATCAATCCCCGCTTAGGGCGGTTCAATCCTAATGAAATGTGTCAATATCATTCACATTCTCGCGGTCACAGCACAGAAGAATGCTAGGCACTCCGTCATCTTATTTAGAACCTTATTGATAGTGGTGTCCTACAAGTAGCAGATGATTACACTGTGTGACTCAAGGGTGGGAATGCATGCCCTACCCGATGGAATGGATCAAGAGTGATTATCTCAAAGTGAATGATGAGGCGTCACAAAGTATTTCCCATACAACCAATTCAACTCAAAGGAGCTGACAATCCTTCGAAAGTGGCCGCACCAGAGCCAATTCCTTTACCTTGCAGACCACAACATCCTGTTGTCAGCTTGCATAAAGTTCCATGGAATTATGGAGAAGCTGAAGCATCCACATCTCATACTATTGCTATAGTGTCGAAAGAAAATCCACTGTACCTTCCTCAACGGAATATTAAACCTACTTACGAAGCAAAGGGGAAATTGGCCATGGAGAAGATTGAAAAATTCCTCCGTACTATGGGTCATAATGAAGCCAAAGTGGTTTTAATCTTGCGAGAAGCTCCACACCAAATTTTAATACTGGATTTGGTTTTCTCTTCTAAGAATCATCGAAAGATCTTGTTGAAGGTTTTAGAAGAAGCCTACTTGCCAAAATCAGTGGACGTGGAAAAATTTCAATAATTGGTTGATCACATTTTCAACAGCAATGTGATATCCTTCACTGATGACGATATACCTCCCAAAGGGACCGGTCATTGTAAGCCATTGCACATCGCAGTGTTATCTTCCGGGTACATGCTAGCAGGAGTATTGATAGATGGAGGCTCAATTCTGAATATATGTCCTTATGCCACCTTGGTAAAAATGAATATCAATCTCAAGCGGATCCAAAGCAGCCATACGGTCATCCGAGCTTTTGATGGATCCCGATGAAATACCGTCGGAAAGATTGAATTGCCAATTGAGATTGGTCCAAATACATTCAATGTATCCTTCCACGTCCTCAAGATAGATTTAGGATACAACCTGCTATTGGGGAGACCATGGATACACATGGTTGGAGCCATTCCATCCACACTACATCAACAACTCAAATACATCATCAACAAAAGCATCCTAGTCACACGTCGGCGATGAGCCGGATTGTCTGAACAAGGAATTCTACCAATTATTAGCTTCAATGAGGAAGTTGGGCGGCGATTTCCATAGTTTGGAAGTGAGTAACATGCAATACCATTCTATTGGGCGCCACTTCCCGCATTCCAAGATTTCGCCGAGGTTATATGTTTTACCACTCAAGAAATGATGTCATTGGGTCATCAACCTGGACAAGTCCTCGGTAAAGATAAGCAGGGTATTAAGCACCCTATTCCAATGTCCAATCAAATCGAAATAGTCGGACTAGGCTATTCTGCTAGTTCCAGTCATAGGAATCCTCATAAGCACAAGCAGGTTCCTCAAGCTTCCGCCGCACGGCGATTTTCTATACCTTTACCTCATGAGTTAATGCAATCTCCAATAAAGGTGCCAGCCCATGTTGCGGCTATGCTGTTTCCAAAACCAGTGCTAATCAAAGCAAAAGAGGTGCTGATTCGTGATCCCGAGACTGAAGAAAACGAACGAAAATGTAACTATGACCTTACCTTAATGATGGCAGGCATTCACGTCATTGTTCATGATGAACATACCAACAGATACACCCTGGACGATGATTGCCCAGATGTTATGGTTATCATTCGGGAGAAGGAGGACAATGATGATCCTTCCATCACTGCAGTCCTTCAGGACTTTGCCCTCGACAATTGGAGCAGCACTCCATGGATTGGTCGACGAGGGTAAAATGGGCAGAAAATCTCTCTGTCCTATAGATAAATTTAATTGCTTGCTTTCCTTTACAGCATTAGCAGTTATTTTATCACGTACATGCTAACACTTTTGTATGATCGAACAGTTGCAGATATTAAGTGAAAGCATATTTGGTTTCAGGACTCTGAATTTAGATGTGCCTGTACTTGCTAGTATAGTGCCTTCTCTCCACAAGGGCTGTAACTTTGATGCAAAGTTGGACTTAGACTTGATGGACATTCAAGAGGATATTGAGACACCTCAAGAGATTAAGGAATGGGTCACCGACAAACCCAAACCCAATCTTGATCATACCACTCCTTTCAATCTCAGAACCTTAGACAACCCTAAGCTAATCTAGATTGGTTTAGACCTTACCACAAATCAACGGAATGACATGGTTGCACTATTAACCCAATTCCAGGATGTGTTTGCATGGTCTCATGAAGACATGGTGGGTTTGTCCACTGATATTATTCTTCATCGCCTTCCCATCAAAGAAGGATTCAAGCCAGTTTGACAAAAACTCAGGTGATTGAAACCTGAATGGAGTTTAAAAGTTAAAGAAGAAATTGTGAAACAATTTCAAGCTGGCATCATCATTATGAGTTCAGGAACTTTCCACAATAATATGAGTTTAAGAACTATCTCAGACAGACCATAAGCGTCCATTCGCTGAGAAGTTCAAAAACTACCATATCATTATGAGTCACGAACGTACCATAAGTATGTGTTTCAAGAACTCGCACCTACCTTATCGCTCTCTACCTATCAAGTATATACATGAGAAAAGATTCACCTTCTCGTCATATACATCTTGACATCGCGACCAATTCCAATGATTATCACTGTAATAAGCTAAGCAGTTGTTACACCAAGCATAAACCTCTGCCCATAACAAAGGTTCATACAAATCAGCTATCACATGAGTCCTCATTTGAAATTTTACAACTTCTAAATCTCTCTTTACTATGTACGAATTTTCTTTAATTCATATACTATCCTTCACAACTCAATTTGAGTTCTTCTTCCCGTACTACTTTGTAGTACTTATACATCATTCATCGTTTAACAGCTTATCTGTTACTACGATTCACTATGATCACGTGGTGATCTTCTTATCCCTCTCTCTATGATTATAGTCTTAGATACACTTACCTAAGAATTATAACCTATCAGCTTTGATACCAATCTGTAACGCCCCGGAATCCAGTCTATCTTCACACCCAGATTTTGTACGTCATGATCCCACCTTCTTCCAAACATACGTCGTTATATAGCTAAATATAATAACATATACTCTCAAATCCCAGGTTCTAAAAACCTTATAATCTTTTTCATTACAAATAATGATAAATACATTATTCATTTCATCTTACAAGAGTGACTTTTATCCGCCACCAAGGATACATAACAGTTTTTTAAACTAGTCTATAGTTCAATTTCATATTTCTATATTACAAGTCTTCACTTGATCTTCTCGCTCATTCACATTCTGAATGGCACTTCATCTGGATACCGTCAGCTTGATCTTTATGGGATCCTTAAGTTCTTCTAACATCGTTCGCTGAAAATATTTTTCATTTAAAGTAAGTGTGAGCATTCAATTGCCCAGAGTCATAGTATTTGAACAAACAACTTTAAGATTCAAACATTTCTTTAGAACTTTGATAACCGAACAAAAGTTATGAAGCAGCTTGAACAATAGGAATAATCTCGATTCCTATCATTTTAAAACATCAGTCAATTACACTTTGAAATACTTTCATTCTTCTACCTTTTTCATACACATCCTGTCTGGCTAGAATCGTTAGAACAGACTTAACAATAATGATTCATGTATAAACAGATCATACTTGTATTGAACAGCTCAATCATAGAACAGTTCATATCATAGAAACACCAAAGTGTTCACATTGTGGTTCAAGGCCTCATACATTCTACCACCTTGTACAAATATCACACATTCGCACATAGACAGAACTTCTCAAGTTCAACATCTGAGAAGTTTAAGAAACTAGCATTCATTTGAAATATAAACGAAGTTAGGAAACTTGCCTTACGCCCAACTACAGCTTATGCCAAACTTTTCATTTCAATTACTATATAACACATAAGAAAACACCACATACACCAATTAGTCATACATCTTTGACTTATGCATTAGTTTACTTAACTTTACTTCTTAGGGTTTGCATTCTTGCAACCTAAGTTTACGCAACCACTTTCACTACCGTTCTATGGCTTCATGACATACGGAGATGTCTTACTTATACGTTCATCATCTTTGATATTTTACATTCTTATCTTCTTCTTATAACTTCTCTAGGACTCAGCACACATCGTTTCTCTGCTAGTAGTCCATATGGTACTTTGAGTGGTTTCCCACAAACAACCAACAAACAAGTTTCGCCTCGTCTATAATCGCTTGCCACATACGATTGAGTTAGATCGGTTGCCAGTTTTATATATACCTTCGCTCTCTGAAGGAATTGTTTAGCCCAGCTCCCATATGTCAACCATCAAAGGTTACGATTGTACCACAACCTAAACTTATTGTAACTTATCCGAACCATTAAACTTAATGTTCGTTAAATCAATTTCTTATTCCTTACGGCTTTCTGGCAACTAAATTCCATACCTCAAGATTCATTCTTATACGACTCACCTTCGGCTTTCATTACTCTTATTAACGTTCATTACGGCTTTCTCGATAATTTATATCTTACTTACTACCTTTATCAACGTCTAGGTCATACAACCAAGGTATACTTAGAATGTTCGTCCGATACGAATACAATTCACGGGGATCGTTTACGTATTCAACGTTCACGTTGCTCGTCTTTTAATCTCTCATTCAACCTTTACTCAAGGTTTTAATCGTTTTCGATCGTTATCCATCCCATAAACCCCATGTTCATTATTCTTTCTTAATGTCAAAGCCATACTGTTCATTGTATGCTACGACCTATTGTTCATCGCAACAGCATTGTGTTTACAGCATCTATACGCTTTACACTTATCTCTCACTACCATGTCATAACATCAAAATGTTATTCATTACCCTCGTTCCCCAACGTCTAGGGAATCACAATCATAGACTTCCCCACGTTTGTTTATCGCGACTACGGTCCCCGAATATCGGTTACGTAACCCGCGCTCACATTCTTTATCTTTTAATCTTGATTAATCTTTTTATTCAACCTTCATTAATGGTTTAATACACTTGATTAAGTGTTACATTAGTTGAACATTATGTTCTTCATCTTCCCTTACGTTTCCCCCAAGAGTTGAGCAGTTAAAAGCTCTTCTCTAGCTTTTTCACTACACTGGCGCTGCGGCGCCACTCTCTTCTTTATCTCTCGCAGCGCGGTGCGAGTTTGCAATACCCGGCTCCCTTACAAGGCATGATTGGCACTGCGGCGCCAAGCCCTAATTCATGAAAATTTCTTCTAAGTGTTAACTTCATTTTGAGACGCTACGTCCCGATCTCATAACTCCTTCGTTATAACTCAGAACGAGGTCGTTCCAAAGCCATTCTCTTCCTTATCTTACAAAATTCAATCCCCCCTTGGACAAAACTTCATTCTGAATCCATTAACGTGCCATTTGATTGGCTTGATCTTTACCCTTTATTTGTTTTACGTTTTTAACGCTCTTCGTTTGTTTGTCTTTAATTAGATCATCCGAACTCAGAATTCGTTCGTTCTTGAGTCCACGACTCATGTTTTCTATGTTCTCTTACATTCTTATGAAACCCTACACGTTCGGGTTCATTTACTAACTTTCTAATTCTCGTTTGTCTTTGACAAACTTTTCGCCATAACTTCGTTATAGCTAAGTTTTAATTTGTTCTTCATGAACGTTTCTACCATTCCTAACCAAGCAACAAGCATCTAACTTATACGTGATGGTTTTAAACTTGTCCATCAATAACAATTATCCTACGATGGTTTTAAATTTGTCCATCAACAACATTCTTCGTGTTCTTCGCGTGTTCTTCGTGTTCTTCGTTTGTTCTTCATTTTAATCGATATTTTGGATTATGATTTCACTTTTTATTGGAATTTGATTTTATAGATCATCATTCCTTACTTATTTCACCTACTTGTTTATATAATCCACTCGGATCGTTCTAATTTATTACAAATCTTATACTTCCTTAAGAAATTTATAAACTAAACTTCAAATTCTTATTTTCATTATTTCTCAATATTTTAACCATATGAAATCATCCCTAACATCATCTACTTCTTATCTTCATTAAGTTATGTTTTTAAACATAAAAACTTAAAGAAAATTTATAAAAGACTAGGTTTCGGATTACCGTTCTCCTTTAATCTCCTTCCGTCGGACAAAGGTTACTCACGAGCAAACTTTTTTGCTTCCTTCTCCTTCTCATCCTCCCATCCGAAGTCTCTCTCCCTCTCTCTTTAGTTGTAGGATTTTCAAAATCCCATTTAAATGAAATAAGCATCCTATTTAAAGAATTTCCAAAGCTAGGGCAAATTAGTCATTTCACCCCTAACCTCCTTACTATTCACACCTCCTTCCTATTCATGACTTAAGTGTTAAGTTAACTTAGCCCTTAAGTCTACTTAGCCTTTAAGTTACGTGGTTCCGTCTTTCGGGTTTTTGTCCGACAGTTTTAAAAATTGTGATTCTCGGAATCCAAATATTTTTTGATTTTTCGTCTTTCCTTTACCGATTAACTTTTACGTATTCTTCGGATTTCCGAAAAACTGAAAAACACTTTTTGACGTTAAGCGTTTTCCTTCACGTTTTACCCTAACGTAGCTAAATGAATGAAAAGTACATAATAGTACTTTTTGTCATTTTTATTTCGTCCGATTTCTGTACGTTCTTCGAGAAAAACTTTTATCGGTTTACTTAACTTTTCAAGATATATTATCGTCAAATCTTTTGACAGAATGTCATTTCGACATACCGAACTCTCGGAAAGGCTTAGGTTATTCAAACTCTAACCCTTAGGTTTCGTCGGGTAAATAGTGCCTATTTCGTCTTTTTCCCCAAAAATATTTTTGTTCCCGGAAAATTTTCATTTTTGTCTTGAAAATTATTACTCATTCAGTCTAGCTCGTAGCCAGAATCCTCCCAATTTATAATCATCCTAGGTTCTAGAACGATTAATAAACACATAGCACATAATATTATTAATAAAAATTCATTTTATTAATAACTAATTCTTTAAACTTAAATTCTGGATGATCCAAATTTCCGGGTCGTTACAAATAATGTATATAGCAGTGCGGAACTCCTTGTGGGCATGAGAGTCATCTAAGGAAATTCAAACACCATGAATAATGTACAAGCTGATTACAGCCGAAAATGTCCATAACGGGAACTGAATCTAGATTCAGGAGATTGAATATGTGATCACATGATTCCTAGGCTCACATGATGTAGCAGTTTGTATAAAAGCTATAAACAGATATATATATATATATATATAAAGCAATAAACGCTCCAAACGTGAGTCTAGGCTCAATTGAGCCATAACTCGATAACGTTAGTACAAATATATATATATATATATATATATATACAAAAGAAATAAAAAGTCACGGACCGAAGTCCGGGCATACGCACACAACACGACTCTCAACGTGAATTACTGTGTGTGCAGAAAGTGGAGAAAGGCTTTAAGAAATGTAAGAAGTCTTACAGTGGGCTTCCAAGAAGACTTCAAATAGCTTTAATTGTGATTTCATGAAATTTGATGAAACTTTGAAAAATGGCAAGAACATGAAAATTATGAGTTCAAATTCAGTTTGTTAGGAATAAGCATGTGAATGATATTCCTATTTATATATGATTTGATTATGATATAAACGAATGAATATGCAAGTATGATTGCATTAAGAAAAGCTGTAAAGTCCTTTGATAGATAATAAGAACATATGTACAAGGACTTAGAATAAATTGATCAAATATGTTAGGTTGATTCTATATAAGCAAAACAGCTTTGTAAAGTCCTTAAAAAGAAATGATGTACAAGGACTATAAATATAGAAAGATCAAGCTTGTTAGGTTGATCTTATAATGTAATAGATAGGATTGTCTGATCGTCGAGCACTGCACCAAAAATCGTAGTTTGCCATGAGAGTCAAAGAAAACTCGAGAGCTATCAAGGCGGAATCGTAGTCTGCAAGATAGTAGATCTCGGAGTTCGTCGACTGCCGGGAGAGACGAGGAAGGATCGTAGTATACCAAGAAGAAATTCCTTAGAGTCGTAGTCTACTGAGGAAGTTATGTTCAGAATCGTAGAGACAGCCTGTCTAAGAGCCGAATGAGCATCTGCCAAAGCCAAGTCAAGAATCATAGACCACACTCGGAGTCATAGAGTCTATTGATAAAATAAGAAGCAGAGATCATAGTTTTGCCAGATCAGATGAAGACAGCAAGCTTAAGGATAGAAATCATAGAGTATCAACATCTGATCTTGGAGTCGTAGTGTCTGCAGAACCAAATCAAAATCGTAGAGTGCAGAACTAAGACTTCAACAGAGGTGCTCACAATGCCATGGCAGAATCGTAGAGTAAACACGATTCTCAACAAATGAGCACTCCCAGAATATCCAAAGGATGAAACCTCTGGTCTGAGCTACAAAGTTACACTCCACCTAAAGGAAACCAGAGAGTACTCAATGAATGGCATGCAAGCTAACAGAAGATCTAAGCACCAACCCAATCAGCATCCAGATTGAGTTGTAAAGCCATTCAAGATGAAGTCTTCTACAAGTAGATCAAAAGAAGACTTCAATAAAAGTGACTGACTAAGGAAAGTCAGCAAGTGCAGTAGCTGTCAAGTGAACAGAAGACAACGATCTTGGGGTTAACCAGGATCATAGTGTTTGCCAAACAAAACAGGAATTGATGTAGTCTACACAGAGATACTGGCCAACTTCTGAAGAACAAGGCTAAAGTGATTAAGCATGGGTCAGTCCATTGATGATAACTGAACAGGAGATCACAAGGAGAAAGTGAGCTAGGCATGCCACAAATCTGAGGTGTCTTGCTATTTAGAAGAGACCAAAACAAGGAGTCAAGCTATCAGTTCTTAAGATCAGTCAAAGGCGAATAGAAGTGTTAAAGAACTGCACAAATGAAGGAAGAGGTGTTCTACTTTGAAGATCCAATGAACACTTCTTCAGGATCGTAGTGTTGTCTCAATCAGTCAATGAGCAACATTCAACAAGACACACTACGACCATGTCCAAGAACATATGCATTAGAACCGTAGAGTTCAGACATCTGAAGATTGAAGCATTGGTAACGGTTCAATCTGAAGTCTGATATTTGAACATTGCTAGTTGAGAGCATCGATGAAAAAGGACAGTCTATGATGTTCTAATCGAGAAGTCAGAAAGAAGAAATAAAGATGAATACATGTCTGACATGGAAAGGTGACAACTCAAAGGTAGTAGGTAACGTAGAAGATTGCTGTGTCAGTAAAGTAATAAAGGAGCTATCAAGTCACATCAGACAGTCTGCACCAATTAACTCGAGATCTACGAAGCAATTTAAATAGCTCTCAATGACTATATTCCAACGAGAAGATTGGGAATGAGTATATATCAGCCAGAGCTTTAAAGATCAAGTGTTGTTGAGTTGAAAGTTTGTTGAGTTGTTGGAATGCTATAGTGTTGACTCTACGAGTTCCACCAGAGCTAAGCAGAACAAGTCTCAGTGACAGTAAGACTACAAAGGTGGAAGTGAAGCAGCTTTGAAGAAGGACCTGAATAGACTAAAGCTTCACTCAACAAAGATGAGAATGCCACTGAAGATGGAAGCTAAGCTGAGAGCCGAGAAGGCCAAGAAGATAGCATTCAGAAAAGTTACAGAGCACAAAGAAGATCCAGAAAGCCACTCTACGAATCACCATGAACCAAAAGCTGAAATAGAACAAATGCAGAACCATGTCTGCAATCCATTCAAGAAGGGTTCAGGGAATGCTAAGTACCAGACAAAATCTACCAAAAGCTCAAATACTTAGCAAACCTAAATGGTGATGGTGCACAGCTGACATCGGATGAAGATGAGCAAAATAGAATAAAGATCAGCTGCACCAGAGAAGATGTGGTCCAGACTCTACGTAAAATGCAAAGAGGACCTCGCCAAGCTGCTAAGTATAGAAGATGCTCAAGCTTAAAGACATCCTCGCAGTAGGGCACCAACAACAACAACTACACCAACAAGTAGCCAGGGCCTGAGGGGTCCTTGTTCGGAGGGACTAAATGAAATTTCAAGCCTGTTGGGCTTGAAGAGTTCCTAGGGAACTAGAGGAGTTCCAAGCCTGCTGGGCTTGAAGAGTTCTTAGTGAACTGAAGTTCTAAGGCTGCTGGCCTTGAAGGAATCTTAGTGATTCAGGGTGCTGCCTTTCCTTAGTGAAATTCCTGGTCGTTAAAGCAGAAGAGTGGATTAGGAGCTTGAGTCTCTGAACCACTTAAAATCTCTTATGTCTTTTACATTCAGTTATTTACATTATGTACCTAATTGTTATAAATGCTAAGTATGAACTAACTGCTTATAACTAAACTAACTCGACGAACAATGTATGTATATTCATGAATATATCAATGAAGGGGATCTTTTACTTATTCCGTTGTGCTTAAAAAGATTCTTATGTTTTTCATGTGCTAAGTTATTAGCAATCCAAAATAAATAGGAAAAGTATTTGAAAATAATAAGGATCTATTCAACCCCCCCCCCCTTCTAGATCTATTGATTGCCTACTAGGAACTAACACAGTTGTTTATGTGATTTAAGTTGTCAAAAACATGATAAGAATGTCATTAAATGTTTCTGTTAAGTTCAGAACACATGGGTAATATTGAATTTACTATTATATGAAGTTTTGGCCTAATTTGGTTTTCTGTTGTGTTCATTCATGAACTGCAGAATTGGATACTGGGTAGCCGTGTCATAAGTCCCCGAAGTCAGGGTTCAACTTTGATCGAAATTTGACTTCGGATGGCGACATATGTGTTTGGAGTCAGAGTTCAGCTTCGGTCGGAATTTTACTTCAGATGGCATCATGTGTCTTTGGAGTCAGAGTTCGGCTTCGGCCAAAATTTAACTTCGAATAGCATTATGTGTCTTCAGGGTCAGAGTTTTTCTTCGGCTGAAGTTCGGCTCCAGATGGCATCATGACTTCAGAAGCCAGAAATTCAGAGTTTGACTTCAGTCAAAGCTCGGCTCCGGATGACGTCTTGTATATGTGAATGATGATAATGAACAAAACTTAAACTAAGTTAACAAGTTGTACTGAAAGTGGGAACTGAACTTATAAATATAACTAATAAATATTGTGAATACGTGTGATATGTGTATAGGATTTAGTTGTGGAACATGATTAGTAAGCGTTTAATTTATGCACGAGGCAAGTTTCCAAACCTTATTCTTACCTAGGACATAGTTCAAGGTCTTATGACCCTCAGAAGTTCTTTTGATTCTTGTTATTCATTCTTGATTCAAAAGCCGAATTTCTTATTTCAGAAGTCTTTCCTATTATATTGTTGTTATATTATTATACTTGTGGGCAATCGTTCTCACTCTTGCGTAATAATAACATTGCAGTTAAGAATGAACGGTCCGACGAGCCTTTTACTAGCAAAGGCAAGGGCAAGGGCAACAAGTGATGAAGACTTGTTGTTTATTTGTTATATTATGTTTCAGACTTATGTTTAAGTTGTGTAAGTCTTATTATTTGTTTTCGCATTTGAGATTTAAGGTTAGTATAACCTAGGATTGATGTATTTACATTCAGATGTTGTAACTACATAAGGAGAGAATTTATTTCTATCTATTTATGGTTTACATTTATTATGGGTAGATAGACATATGATGTTTGTACAGTGAACACCAAATCCTGTGGGAATTTGAACTACCCGGATTTGGGGGTGTCATAGTCATTGTGAAGAATTGGCATTCCATCAGCAAGTTTAGACAAATCTAACTCTGGAGTCCTAAAAACAAAATACTTTCACTTAATATATAAAATTGTTTGATCATATAAAGTGTTAGCATGGCATGACAAAAATAACTGTTAATACTATGCAATAAAAGTAAGCAGTTAACGATATCTACAGAGTAGAGGGATTTTCTGCCCTTTTTACCCTTTTCGGCAAATTCAAGGAGTGCTGCTCCAATTGCCTAGTGTTAAGTCCTGATGGACAACTGTTATAATAGGGCGGTTATCATCCTCCTCCTCTTGGATTATGACCATGACATCTGAACAGTCATCATCTGGGATATCATCATTCATACCCTATGTATGTACAAGAACTTACATCTTTGATAATCATCTCTTTATGTCTTGTTTGCGCCTTTGATTCCTCTCCTTAATGTTTAGGTCTGGAATTAGGACTTCTTTCCCACTAGCTGGTCTGGGCTTAGGAAATAGCATACCCGCACCGGAGATAGGATTTTTCCTTAGAGGTCGTACAGAATCTACATCTGTAGGTTTAGGCGATAGAGTTGTAGATGAAGGAACTGGTGTATGCTTGTACAGGTTCCTATGACTTGACCCAGAGAAATAGCCTAATTTGCCTTCCATGTCTAGTTGGGAATTTGAATTCGGCTTTTGATTTCTTTATGATTCTTTCCTAACCCTTGTCCTGGTTGGAAACCCAAGGATATCATCTTTTGATTGGATGACATTACCTCGGCGGAAACTCTGGGTTTCAAAGCTGGAGCCCCAATAGGTTGATAATGAGTGTTGATCACCTCATGGACTTGGAAGCTGATATGCTCAACTTCTTCATTGAAACTGATTAGAGGCATATCATTTTGAACAGCATACTCTGGTTCACCATTGACAGTGACTAGATTACTGTTGATGATATACTTGAGCTGTTGATGAAGAGTGGATGAGACAGCTCCCGCCATATGGATCCAAGGTCTTCCCAATAGTAAATTATATCATGTAGTGATTTTGAGAACTTGAAAGGATATATAGAAGATATGTGGACCAACTTCCACTAGTAATTCAACCTCTCCTACAGCATCTCGTTGAGACCCATCGAAGGCTCTTATGACTTTGTGGCTGCTTTGGATCCGGTTGGGATTAATCTTCATTCTTTCTAATATGGCATAGGGGAAGAAGTTTAGGGATGATCCTCCATCTATTATCACACCTCCAACCACATATTCAGAAGACATCACTGCTATGTGAAGTGGCTTACAATGACCCGTCCCTTCGGGGGGTATGTCATCATCAGTGAAAGAGATTACATTGCTGTTGAAAATGTGATCTACCAGATTATGAAAATGTTCAACATCCATTATCCTTGGCAGGTGGGCTTCTTCCAATATCCTAGTAAAGACCTTTCGATGATCTTCAGAAGAGAATACCAAGTCCAGAATAGATATCTGTTGAGGTGCTTCTTTCAGGCTTCGCACCACCTTGCCTTTATTATGTCCCATCTTGCAGAGGAATTCTTCGATTTTCTCCTTGGGCACTTTCCCCTTAGATCTGATGACTGGATTCATCACTCATTGAGAGAGATATAGGGGATTTTCCTTGGACACCGTAGCAATTGTATTTGATATTGATCCTTTAACATCCCCATAGTTCTATAGGACTTTTTTCAGGCTGGTGATAGGATACTGTGGCCTGAATGGCAATACCAATGGTTCTGGTGCAGCCACCCTCAAAGGGTTTTGTAGATACTCAAAATTTTTGTATTCCTGTTACTAACATTGCAGGAGAGTAGAATCATCTTTCAGAGATAACCCTGGAGGACAAATCAGTTCCAGTCCCAGAGATAACCCCGAGATACTCAGTTTTTCAATCTCAGAGATAACCTCGAGATACTTAATTCCCATCCCGGAGACAACCCCGGGAGTTTCAGTTTCAACCTCGGAGACAACCACGAGGAATGCAGTTCCAGTTCTAGAGACAACCCCAAAATTCTCAGATTTCCATCTCGGAGATAACCCCAAGATACTCAGTTCCGGAGACAACCCTGGGATATTTAATTCCAACCTCGGAGACAACACCGAGGGATGCAGTTGCAGTTCTAGAGATAACCCCAGAAAAGCTCATTTCAACCCCCAGTAGTCAGCTTTAACCTCGGAGATAACCCCAAGGCACTCAGTTCCAACCCCGAAGATAACCCCAGGAGGTCAGGCACACCTCAAAGACAACCCTGAGGATTCTCAGTACTCACAGCAGCCCAATCTCAGAGATAACTCTGAGCAACGACTGCTACATCAGCCCAAAACCGGAGATAACCCCGGTGAGGGGCAAAATTGTCATTTTTCCATCTTGATCCCACACTTGCGTTATCTTAACAACAATTCAACATACCTTCTACACAGAAGTATCCTACAAGAACCATAGCTCAAATCCCGAGTGACTACTACACAAGACACCACACCAGATAGAATTTGAAGATCTAAAGATCTAGGCATGGCCCTATCATCCCGACTTTGTACAACCTCTTATCCCATATCATTGTGTAGCTCTCAACAACAGCATTCTGGAAAGGTATTATACGCCTCAATTGGATGCCCAGATTGAAAGTTATGAAGGTTCGAGCAGATAACGGCATGCGTGCACGTACTTCGACATGGCAGGGCCCACAGAGCCCAGGGGCACCCTGAGTAGCAACTGGTACACCTACAGCTCCTCCTTCTATAAATAGAGGACTTGGGGGCCATTTTAAGAAGATAAAAGGGGAGGAAGGCCTATCCATTTTGCTCTATACACACTATAAACTGAGTGTTTTCTCTTTCCAAACACTTGTGAGCTTGTGTTTTGTCATATTTTACCTGTGGAAACCGAGTGCTCATTCATTTAAAGATATTTGAAGTCTTCTTAGCAGTCCACTGTAAGACTTGTTACATTTCTTAAAGCATTTCCCCACTTTTGTGCACACACAGTTATTCACGTTGAGAGTCGTGTTGTGTTCATATGCCCGGAATTCGGTCCGTGGCTTTTTATTTCTTTTCAGATATATATATATATATATATATATATATATATATATATATATATATATATCACTATCGAGTTATGCCTCGATTGAGCACAGATTATATATAGAGCATTTATATATATATATATATATATATATATATATAAACGCATTCAAATATTATATCCAGGATCCACCTACCGACGAGCTCGATAACAATATATATATATATATATAAGTATTTATATATATATTTACATTTCTGTCAGGCCTGGAGATCACATCGTGGCCATTTACTTCTTTTATTTACATTTAGTCCCGCCTGGAGTTTACTTCGCGGCGGTTGATCATCTCTATATATATATTTACCGCTTTTATATATTAACTTTTAGTCCCGCGTGGAGTTTACTTCATGGCGGTTGATCGTCTCTATATATATATTTACGAATTTTATATATTTACATTTCCAATCCCCCATGGAGTTTACTTCATGGTGGTTGATCATTCATATATATATTTATAGCTTTTATATATATAACTGTTTACAGATTTCATACAAACTGCATCATCATGTGAACCTAGGAATCATGTGATCAAAGATTCAGTCCCTGAATCTAAATTCAGTTCCCGTGATGGATATTTTCAGTTGTAACCGGCTAGTAAAGTATTTACAGTGTTTGAATTTCCTTAGATGGCTCTCATGCCCACAATGAGTTCGGCACTGCTTTGTACATTATTTTCTCGAAAATGCATCGTATCTCAAAAATAAAAGCAATCTAGCCGAGCACATAATAAAATGGAAGTATCAAAGGCCTAAATTACTATTGAGCATAAGGGTTTAAAAAACCTCTTTTACAAAACATCACTACTATATCTTGTTAAAATTGAACTTTTATACGAAATTCAAACCCTTTGTATATAGGTGCAAATGAGGCATAGCACTACTTCCATATAATTACACATTGGCCAATACACACACACATTCATATAACAGTTTAATTTGAAAAGTGGTGGTCATCGTGGTAACACGGATGTCGGGGGGTGCCTAACACCTTCCCTCTGCATAATCAAGCCCCCAGACCCTAATGAATCTCGGTTTCACAGACCTGTTAAGCAACGTTACATCACTAGGTCAATGTGCAAACCTTTTCTCAGTTGAGTTGGTGCAACCATTTAAAAATACCAACTGGTGACTCTTACAATCCAATCGTTGACTTATGTATGTCAGACCTTTTCACAACTTGTTTTTTCAAATAAATCACACCTAACATGAGAACACTAAAAGACAAGAACAGAAAAGGGACAATAAAAATCCCGACGTCGACAGGTGGCGACTCTGCTGGGGATTTCCAGTAAGAGAGCTTAAGCCGCTATTACAAACTTTTCAAAAATGTTATATGCTTGTGTGTGGATCTTGCATTTACATTTGAATAGATGTTTACAAATGCATTTGCTTACTGCACTTAGTGCTTCGCACTGTATCTGCCTGTGATATTAGTGCTTCACATATATCATCATTTCCATATAGTGAGACACGTTGTATGTGAATATATATTGTGTGGTCCCTCCACCAGGAGGCTATCCTGTTGGTGTTTGATTACTGGACTCATAGGGAGACTAATTCCAATGAGGCTCAGGAAAAGCACCACCCAGATTCGCTCCAGTTTAAAGACCGGATTAAGTTTTTTATCGAGTAAATTGCGATGATCTGGGAACCTTCATGCCAAAAAGCTGCGAGAGTAACCTAAGATAGGTCAGCCTATGATAAACCAAATGTGAAGGGAAGTCTCTTCATACTTTCCCATTTCAAGTACTTGTAAATTGAATTACTTGTAATTTCATTCCATGTCAATCTCAATGTAATGGAAAATATGAAGGAATATGTGTACATGCATTCCCTTTTATATCAAAACCTGACATTCTATCTTGTCAAAACTGACATCCATTTTGTAGGATAATACTCCTAAAACTGACTCTTCACATAGCATATAACATTTATACATTCCCTAAGACTAAACTATATAAGTCTTTTTGTAGGGAAACAATTGGGCCTGTTACCCGATCAAAGTCCAAAAAGGCAACAAGCCTACAGCCAAGCATGGTTTCATCTGGCCAGTCTAATCCTACTCTTGTCTCTCGCGAGGAGTTTGAAGGATTAATTAAACAAATTACAGAGTTTGTTTTTCTGCTCAAAGAACTACACCAGTCTACTCAGGGTCCACGAATACCTATATATACAGAATCCTCTGCACATGGAGGAACCCAGGGTCTGGACAAAGAAACTCCAGTACCTTAGTTTCAGTTGGACAAAAACAATAAAACCCCTGAAATTACCCATATCAAAGAAGATCCACCCACAGATGATATCAGGAAGAAAGTCCTATAAATGGAAGAGACCATTCGGTCTATTAAAGGGATTGGAGCATATGGGAGTGTTTCATATGCAGACCTTTGCATCTTCTCGGGGGTTCATTATCCAGAAAAGTTCAAGACTCTTGACTTTGAAAAATATGATGGGTTGGGGGATCCTTACACACATTTGAAGGTATTCATTGGAGAGCTCGAATCTTATGCCGAAGATGAAAAGCTCAGAATGCAGCTGTTTCAGAAAAGTCTGACTCGAGAAGCCAGATCATGGTATACCAGATTAGACAACTCCAAGATTCATAGCTGGGAAGAGCTAGCTCATGCCTTCCTCAGTCAGTACAGTTTCCAGTCTCAGATGGCTCCAGACCAGTACCAAATTACCAAGGTCAAGAAATAAGCCAATGAGTCTTTCAAAAAGTATGCTCAAAGGTGGAAGCGCCTTGCTGCTCAAGTTATTCCCTCTATGACTGAGTCTGAAATGGTGATATCCTTCATAGACATACAAGAAGCTCATTTCTATAAGAGAGTCTTAGCTGGCATGGGCAAGCCATTTTCTGAAATGATCAAACACGGAGAAATGGCTGAGATGTGATTGAAGTCAAGAAAGATTCAAGACCTTGTTGCTCTAAAAGTTGTTGCTGAGCACATCTAGTCTGGAAGTTATGGAAACAACCCCAAAAGGGTCCATAAGAAGAAAGAGGAGGATGTTTCCTTGATACTACAAGGACAGAAAGGAAGTTAGAACATGCCTATTCAGAGGAGAAACTAATCCCCTTTTCAAGGACAATCTTCAAACCCTCTATGAGACCCCAAATTTTATGAATAAAGATTTAAATTTCTCGAAATATTTTTTTTGAATATTATGGTGTGGATTTGAGATAATGTTATAGTTGTGGGTAATATTTATAAATTTTGAAAAGTATGCAAGTTATTGTATAATATTCGATTGGTCAGGGAATATTCTTTTTATCGGGGAATATCCATACGACGGTACAATCATTGGTGGACCCCACAATGGAATTATTGTTAGATTGAGAAAACAACAAAAATATTTTTATACAAATAACGGTGGAAGTTTTACCGTTAAAACTGTTGAACTACCCGGTAATAAAGGTATAGTAATACGCGTGGTTGCATAGTAGCACACGGTATTGATTATTGATGCTTACGTAAGAAGTCACTCAGTTATACTCAATTATTGCTACAGTAATCGCTGCATCATATCTCTCATATTATTGATTCAATTATTGTCATAGTATCATCTACATAATATGTTATATTATTAAATTAATAATTGAGACGGCAAAGTTATTCATATTATTATTTGCAATATTGACAATGTCTAGAAGTTTTGTCAAGGAGAGGTTTGGTGACCTAATTGCGTGCCAATAAGGAGAAATTCTTATCGGAAAGCCCCCTCTTTCCTGGAAACAACTTGGTTGTTAAATATTGTGAATTATAATATTAATGATGAATAAGATTGTGTTGATTAAAGATGAAATTGATAGTTTCATTGTGTTGGAATTATTAGTGTTAGTGAAAATTGACATTTTTTTAGATGATAATAGATGTTTGGGGGTTATATTGATAAATCGGATAATTAATCGGATAAATGAGCAATTAATTGCTACTAATTCACATGCTTATATAACTATTTATTCACATGTGTGTACTATTGAATCACATTCTTGTACTATTAGGGAAGTTGGTGCAAGATTGATAATACTTGCATGACTATGTTAAAAATGGAGGTATAGATGGAGGTACTATACTGTAATTCGTATTTTCACATGATTATAACTATTGATTCACATGATTGAACTATTGATTCACATTATTTACTATTAGGGGAGGTGGTGCAAGTTTGATAATACTTGCAGGACTAAATTAAAAATGAAAAAGAAAAGTTGGAGGTATTGTCTTTATAATATTTTGAGCCCCAAAGCGTGCAATTATCAAAACTATATTTTCCTATAAATAGAAGCTCATTCTTCCTTCATTTCTCACCAATTCACTAAAGCTATAGAGTAATTATTATAGAGAGAAAGAAGAAAAGAAGAAGAAGAACTACCCTCTACTCCAATATCCGGTTTCTTTCTAAGGTAAGGGGTATTATTTTCAGATTCATGAATGAGAGAGAGCTATTGTTATTCCTTTCCTTATTATTATGTTGGAATAACCTGTCTAGTCAAAGTACCGCATACATGGTGAAATTCTTCTATTATTCCATTCTTTATTATTACATTGGATATATCATGTGCATCCGTGACGTGATTACGCTTTATTGACTGGTTCCATTCTTTATTATTCTGTTGGAATAACATGTCTGTGCGGTCTATCACATGCATAGTGAATTCTTCTGTTATTTCATTCTTTATTATTCTATTGGAATATCCTGTTTGTGCGGTTTACGCATGACCTAGTTCCATTCTTTATTATTCTGTTGGAATAACCTGTCTGTGAGGTCTATCGCATGCATGGTGAATTCTTTTGTTATTTCATTCTTTATTATTTTATTGGAATATCCTGTCTGTGCGGTTTATGCATGACCTGGTTCCATTCTTCATTATTCTGTTAGAATATCACATGCAATAAGATTTCGCGATGACTGGTTCCATTATTTATTATTCTATTGGAATAACTTATATCATGCGATACATCGCATGCATGGTGAATTCTTTCATTATTTCATTCTTTATTATTACATTGGAATATCTCATCTATGTGGTTTACGCATGACCTAGTTCCATTCTTTATTATTACATTGGAATATCTCGATTTGTGTGGTTTCATATGACTGGTTCCATTATTTATTATTCCATTTGAGAATAATCATTCTGCATTTGGATTAACATATATGGTGAAATCTTCTGTTATTTCATTCTTTATTATTTTGCCAGGGGCAATTTCATAATTTTTCTGAACCTCAAAAATTCTGGAAAAATTTAAAATGATACTTTGATGAGTTTTCTAGATTGTGTCAAAAAATTGCGATTTTTGGATGTATAGATTAAGAGTTATGGATTTTATGGGAAAATACTATTTTAAAAGTAAACCCTTATAACTCTTTGTGGTTAACTCCAAAATTGGTGAAATTTTTATTGGGAGTACATATATATAACGGGAGTATACCCTGTAAATTTTGGAATTTTTGGACAAAAGTACAATTTATGATAAATGTCTAAATATTCGGCAGTTTTGGCCATATGAAAAATAGTAAATGAATTTTAAAAATTCCGAGAAAAATATATGTTCAATATGGGACTATATTCTACTAAATCCCAGAAAAGAAATATTTTTGGGACTGATTTGGTATTTTTCATGAAAATAAACTAGTTATGAGTAAATGAATTAAATATGTTATGTGAAGTAACAAAATTGGAAAATAGGATTTTATGGCTTGGAAATCCTATATAGGGTATTTGCATATTTTTGATGAGGGATTTGATCATTGGTGATGAAATCTTATGAGTATGGCAATTTTGAATGAATAAATGTATTATTTGGTAAAGTGTAAACAATTGAAATAAATTGTTTATAAGTTTAAGAAGTGATTAAAATATTGTTATAATATTAATAATATTAGATTATGAGTTTATTAAGTGATTGATAATATTTGGATAAATTTAAAGTCTTTAATATTTATCCTTGTTTTTGTTTGATTAATGTTTATATCATTGTCATCATCCTCATGCTTATATTGTGATGAAAGTCATCTTTGGCTTACGTGCATAGATGGACTTGGTATGATTATGACCAGGAATCATTAAGTATAATCATGACCGTAATGTTATAAATGATGTGGTAAAAGTCCTCGTTGTCCTGTAGTGCATTGATGGACAATTTTTTGGTATGATTATGACCGTGGATTATTCGGTATAGTCATGACCATTGATAATTTAATGAATATCCTTCGCCCGTAGTAGTGCGGGGATGATTCGATGATGTGGTTTATTTATTAAGTCGAGTCTCAAATGATAAAAATTGATGAAAACATTTTAAATCATAGAAGATAGTAGATATCACGCTCTACTTGACTCTTCTAATGGATTACTTATTTTCTTCTTGATTAAACTTGATGTCTATTGTATTTTATCGGTTTAACATTGTTGAAGACTAATGATAATTTATTCTGCATTATCTTAGTCATAATATTTCTTACTGGGCTAGTTGAGCTCACCCTTTCTTTCACTATTCTCTTCAGGAAATGAGAACGTAGTCGGGACTAGTCGAGGAACGGATTGACGGTCTAGATGATAGCATTAGTAGTCCTCACTATTCTGTTAAATAGTGTGACAATAAATGTAATGAAGACTCCATTGAGTGTGGATATTGTGTAGATGACAATATTCTTATTAAAACTCTTAGATTATGTTTTGTCGTATTTCACACGACTGTTGTATCATTAAGTTGTATTTGAATTTTGTACCACGTATCTGGCGACCCAAGATGGGTGATGTATACCTGTTTTGGGGGCGTCATAGTTGGTATCATAGCTTAGGGATATGATCCCTGGCTGAGATATGAGACAAGAACTAGGTGGCGAGAGACGGGGAATTCCTTCGCTTGTATGACCTACCTAAGTTTATTTGGTATTTAATTGGTCTGTCAGAGTATAGGGATAATATGTGATATGTCAATTAACCCTTGTTTTGTGACAATGTTTGAAAATGGCATCTGAAAATGTTGAGAGAAGCAATGGAGCAAAATAATATGACTGTATTGCAATACGAGGCTAAGTTTGCGGAGTTATCCCGGTTTGCATCCTATTTGGTCAATAATGAGGAGCGAATGACGCAAATGTTTCTAAGAGGTTTGAAACTCGATATACGTCAATACCTCATTTCTCATAAACATTGTTTATATTCAGATATTGTGAATAGGGCTCAGTTATTGGAGCATGATAATGAGTTAGCACAACCAAAAGGTAACGACCAACAACACGATAATAATCGTACCGGTGGCAACGGCCATCAGAACAATGATGACCATTGTGGGGGAAATTAGCATGCCAAGAATGGTAACCACTTTGGTGGTAATCATGGCCAAGATAATAGAAGAGGAAATTTCAAGAAGAGAAGGTCATTTAGCTCGATTTTGTCGTATAGTGAAGTCAAGTCCAGCTGGGACGGTGGCACCAAAGGCGGATACGGACAAAATAATGTCGGTGGTTTCAGAAAGAGCGTTTTTCGTGACTTATCAAAAAGCGAGTAACCCAAACGAAGCTAGCACGGGTTAGTTAATTATAAATTTTTGCGAAGTCTATACCTTATTAGATACCGGTTCTACCCATTCTTTTATCTCTCTTGCTTGCGTTCAACGTTTAAATTTGACTCTGGAGAAGTTAGACTTTGACTTATCTGTTGAAACTCCGTTAGGAGAAACCTTCATTACATGTATTATCCAAGTCTTGGATGAGAGTCACAGTTTTGAATGATATTTCTATTGTTAATAAATTTCCTGACGTATTCTTGAAGACTTCTTAGCCTACTTAGAGCGTGAAATCGAATTTTGTATTGACCCTAGTACAAAACCCATTTCTTCAACCCTTAAATATTTCTTCACCCAAAACGAAAGTATAATGCGCCAAAGATGATGGCTCGAGCTGTTGGAGGTTACGACCATTCAATATCATCGTGGAAGAGCGAACGTGGTAGCTAACGCGTTGAGTAGAAGATCGTATGCGTTTACGAGTGTGATGTTGTTAACACAAAGACCCATTTCGTATAACTTACAAATGATGAAGATAGAGTTAAATACTCTAGGGACCCACGTGAAGTTAACGAATATACGAGTAGAATCGACTTTAATCGATAAAGTTAAATCCGCTCAAGCTACACACCCGAATTTGATTAATGTGAAGAAGAAGGTTCAAGAAGGCGTTATCTCAACCCTCGATTTAATTGGCCCATTTGTAATCCTCGATGGAGTAGGAACTATGGCCTATAGACTCGTTTTACCGCTAAGTATGTCGCGTGTTCATAACGTTTTTCACGTATCGATGTTACGTAAATATGTGGATGACCCGAACCACATTATTAAATTAGAACTAGACGAGATAGTAGAAAATTTAACGTATGAGGAGATACGTGTTAAAATCTTTGATAAGAATGATCGTATTCAACACTCAAAGGTTATACCTCAAGAGTTAGAATCTGAAATGAAGTCAAGGTATCCTCATCTCTTCGGCATACAAGGTACGTACGTAAATTTCGAGGGCAAAATTTCATAAGGAGAGGAGATTGTGAGACCCCAAATTTTATGAATAAAGTTTTAAATTTCTTGAAATATTTTTTTTGAATATTATGGTTTGGATTTGAGATAATGTTATAGTTCAGGTAATATTTATAAATTTTAAAAAGTATGCAAGTTGTTATATAATATTCGATTGGTCTGGGAATATTCTTTTTGTCGGGGAATATTCGTACGACGGTACAATCATTGGTGGACCCCACAATGGAATTATTGTCGGATTGACAAAACGATAAAAATATTTTTATGAAAATAACGGCGGAAGTTTTATTGTTAAAACTGTTGAACTACCCGGTAGTAAAAATACAGTAATACACGTTGTTGCATAGTAGCACACGGTATTGATTATTGATGCTTACGTAAGAAGTCACTCAGTTATACTTAATTATTGCTACAGTAATTGCTGCATCATATCTCTCATATTATTGATTCAATTATTGTCACAGTATCATCTGCATAATATGTTATATTATTAAATTAATAATTGAGACGGCAAAGTTATTCATATTATTATTTGCAATATTGACAATGTCTAGAAGTTTTGTCAAGGAGAGGTTTGGTCACCTAATTGCGTGCCAATAAGGAGAAATTCTTATCGGAAAGCCCCCTCTTTCCTAGGAACAACCTGGTTGTTAAATATTGTGAATTATAATATTAATGATGAATAAGATTGTGTTGATTAAAGATGAAATTGATAGTTCCAGTGTGTTGGAATTATTAGTGTTAGTGAAAATCGACATTTATTCCGATGATAATTGATGTCTGGGGGTTATATTGATAAATCGGGTAATTAATCGGATAAATGAGCAATTAATTGCTACTAATTCACATGCTTATATAACTATTTGTTCACATGTGTGTACTATTGAATCACATTCTTGTACTATTACGGAAGTTGGTGCAAGATTGATAATACTTGCATGACTAAGTTAAAAATGGAGGTATAGATGGAGGTACTATACTGTAATTCGTATTTTCACATGATTATAACTATTGATTCACATGATTGAACTATTGATTCACATTATTTACTATTAGGGGAGGTGGTGCAAGTTTGATAATACTTGCAGGACTAAATTAAAAATGAAAGAAAAGTTGGAGGTATTGTACTATAATATTTTGAGCCCCAAAACGTGCATTTATCAAAACAATATTTTCCTATAAATAAAAGCTCATTATTCCTTCATTTCTCACCAATTCACTAAAGCTATAGAGCAATTATTATAGAGAGAAATTATAGAGAGAAAGAAGAAGAGAAGTCTGCTACCTCTCTACTCCAGTATCCAGTTTCTTTCTAAGGTAAGGGGTATTATTTCTTTCGTATTCATGAAGAGATCTATTGTTATTCCATTCCTTATTATTATGTTGGAATAACCTGTCTATGCGAAGTACCGCATACATGGTGAAATTCTTCTATTATTCCATTCTTTATTATTCTGTTAGAATATCCTATCTGTGCGGATTATGCTTTAATTCGGTTCCATTCTTTTTTATTACATTTGGAATAACCGTCTGTCATGTCTATCATCACATGCATGGTGAATTCTTCGTTATTTCATTCTTTATTATTCATTTGGAATATCCTGTTTGTGCGGTTTACGTATTGACCCTGGTTCCATTCTTTATTATTACATTGGAATATCACATGTTCATGCGGTTTTACGTGACACAGTTCCATTCTATATTATTCTGTTGGAATAACTTGTCTGTGCGGTCTATTGCATGCATGGTGAATTCTTCTGTTATTTCATTCTTTATTATTAAGTTAGAATATCCTGTCTGTGCGGTATACGCATGACCTAGTTCCATTCTTTATTATTTTGTTGGAATATCCTGTCTGTGCGGTTTACGCATAACCTGGTTCCATTCTTTATTATTCCGTTGAGAATAACCTGTCTGTGTGGTCTATCGCATGCATGGTGAATTCTATTGTTATTCCATTCTTTATTATTCTGTTGGAATAACGTGTCTGTGTGGATTACCACATGCATGGTTTATGATCCTTTGTATTCATATGAATAGTATTTTCATTCAAAAGGGGTTTCTACCAGGGGCTGTTTCGTAATTTTTTGAACCTCAAAAATTCTGGAAAAATTTGAAATGATACTTTGATGAGTTTTCTAGATTGTGTCCAAAAATGGAGATTTTTGGATGTATAGATTAAGAGTTATGGATTTTATGGAAAAAGACTATATTTAAAGTAAACCCTTATAACTCTTTGTGGTTAACTCCAAAATTGGTGAAATTTTTATTGGGAGTACATATATATAACGGGAGTATAACCTGTAATTTTTGGAATTTTTGGACAAAAGTACAATTTATGATAAATGTCTAAATATTCGGCAGTTTTGGCCATATGAAAAATAGTTAATGAATTTTAAAAATTCCAAGAAAAATATATGTTCAATATGGGACTATATTCTGCTAAATCCCAGAAAAGAAATATTTTTGGGATAGATTTGGTATTTTTCATGAAAATGAACTAGTTATGAGTAAATGAATTAAATATGTTATGTGAAGTAACAAAATTGGAAAATAGGATTTTATGGCTTGGGAATCCTATATAGGGTATATGCTGATTTTTGATGATGGATTTGATCATTGGTGATGAAATCTTATGAGTATGGCAGTTTTGAATGATTAAATGCATTATGTGGTAAAGTGTAAACAATTGAAATAAATTGTTTATAAGTTTAAGAAGTGATTAAAATATTGTTATAATATTAATAATATTAGATTATGAGTTTATTAAGTGATTGATAATATTTGGATAAATTTAAAGTCTTTAATATTTATCCTTGTTTTTGTTTGATTAATGCTTATATCATCGTCATCATCCTCATGCTTATATTGTGATGAAAGTCATCTTTGGCGTACGTGCATAGATGGACTTGGTATGATTATGACCAGGGATCATTCGGTATAATCACATGACCTGTAATGTTATAAATGATGTGGTAAAAGTCCTCAGTGGCGTCAGAGTGCATTGATCGATGGACAATTTTTGGTATGATTATGACCGAGGATTATTCGTTATAGTCATGACCATTGATGATTTAATGAATATCCTCGCTCGTAAAAGTGGATGATTCGATGATGTGGTTTATTTATTAAGTCGAGTCTCAACGATAAAAATTGATGAAAATATTTTAAATCATAGAAGATAGTAGATATCATGCTCTACTTGACTCTTCTAATGGATTGCTTATTCACCGTAGTTAAACTTGATGTCTATTGTATTTTATCAGTTTAACATTGTTGAAGACTAATGATAATTTATTCTGCATTATCTTAGTCATAATATTTCTTACTGGGTTAGTTGAGCTCACCCTTTCTTTCACTGTTCTCTTCAGGAAATGAGAACATAGCCGGGACTAGTCGGGGAATGGAGTGACGGTCCAGATGATAGCATTAGTAGTCCTCACTATTCTGTTAAATAGTGTGATAATAAATGTAATGAGGACTCCATTGAGTGTGGATATTGTCTAGATGACTATTTTTATTAAATCTCTTATATTATGTTTTGTCGTATTTCACACGACTGTTGTATAATTAAGTTGTATTTAAATTTTGTACCAGTTATCTGGCAACTCAGAATAAGTGATGTATACCTGTTTTGGGGGCGTCACACCCTCCATTGCCAAAACGTGGAGAAGTCAGATGCACTCGAGTGTTCATACCCTTAGGGGACTCACTCGAGAACATTCTCAATCTTCTGACAACTTAGAAGAAAATTACCCATCTTTTTCCACCCGCCAACCCGAATGGGAAGGGTTTCAATGCTAACAGGAAGTGTGTTTATCATGTTGGAGCTCCAGGCCATGACACTCAGGATTGCTAGGTCCTGAAGCATAACATCCAGGATCTAAATGACAATGGTGAGATCGTGGTGACTAAACCCGACCAACCCCATGTGCAAGACAACCCTCTTCCTCAACACAAAGAAAAGGAGGTTAATATGATTAATTGGAGTAATGGACAGACTTCCCATTACGGTGGTGAATCCTCCCAAACCAGTAAGGATGGTGCTGACAAATGGGATTATGCATAGTTCCAGTTTATGGTGGAACGGAAAATGAAGGCTCTTTGTGAGCAAGTCAACCAATTGGAAAAACTGGTGATCTATCAGCACCAAGTCACACGCCAATTAGTCATCCAGGAGTATACTAGTCTTCTTCCTCTTGTTACGAATACTCCAACATTGACTCCAGAAGATGAAACGCTGGAGGATAAAATTGCAAAAAGAACAAATGCCAAAGCTCGTCGGGATTTTGCCAACAAAAGGGAATTTACCTATTTAGGCCAACCGATGGAAGAGATATTTCAGATGCAAATCAATGAAGGAAGAATCACAGTTCTGTTACCTCCAATCAATCCTCGTTTAAGACGATTCAATTCTAATGGAGTATGTCAGTACCACTCCTACTCTCGCGGTCACAGCACTGAAGAATGCTGGGCACTCCGCCATCTTATTCAGAACCTAATTAACAATGGTATCCTGCAGTTGGCAGATAATGACACTATATTACCTGAGAGTGGGGACACAATTCCTATAAAATGGAATGAAGTCGTAGCAGTTATATCCGCTGAGGATGATTTGGCTGCCATACCACTCACAATACAAGAAATTCAACTCAAACGTGTTGACAATCCTTTGAAAGTGGTTGCACCAAAGCCAATTCTCTTGCCCTTCAGACAACAGTATCCTATTGTCAGCTTATAAAAAGTGCAATGGAATTATGGAGAGGCTAAAAGATCCATATCTCATATTACTGCTGCAGTGTTGAAGGAGAATCCACTATATCTTCCCCAACGGGTGATGAAGCCTACCATCAGATCAAAGGGGAAAGTTCCCATGGAGAAGATTGAAGAATTCCTCCGTACTATAGGCCATAACAAAGCCAAGGTAGTTTTAAGCTTGAAAAAAGCACCACAACAGATTTCCATACTGGACTTGGTTTTCTCCTTGGAAGATCATAGGAAGGTCTTATTGAGCGTTTTAGAAGAAGCTCGCTTGCCAAAATCAGTGGATGTAAAAAAGTTCCAGCATCTGGTTGATGATATTTTTAACAGCAATATGATATCCTTTACTGATGATGACATACCTCCCAAAGAGACGGGTCATTGCAAATCATTGCACATAGCGGTTATGTCCTCCAGATATGTGGTAGCAGGAGTATTGATAAATGGAGGATCATCTTTGAACATCTGCCCTTACGCCACCTTGGAGAAGATGAACATCAATCTCAATAGGATCAGAAGCAGCCATACGATTATCAAAGCTTTTGATGGATCCCGACGAAATGCTGTCGGAGAGATTGAACTACCTGTGGAGATTGGTCCACATACATTCTGCGTATCCTTTCATGTGCTCAAAATAGCTACAGGATACAATTTACTCTTGGGGAGATTGTGGATTCATATGGCCAGAACCGTCCCTTCCACCCTTCACCAACAACTCAAATACATCATTAACAATAGCCTAGTTGTAAGACCCCAAATTATTAATAAATGAAATTTAAATTCCTCTATTTATTATTTTGAAATAGTAAGGGTTGATTTGATTAATGTGGTTAGTTATGGTTAAAAATGCGTAAATATTTTAAATAAGCAAGTGGTTATAAAATATTCATTGTTGTTGTGGAATATTCATTTGGTCGTGGAATATTCTTGATGTGTGGAAATATTAAATGACGATTTACAGTTAAATTTTGTGTGGGCCCCATAACGGAAAAAGCGATTGGATGAAGAAAACGACAATAATAAGTTAGTTATAAATAACGTTGAAGTTATTCTGCTAATATCTTGTTGAAATACTAAATTGGTTAAAATACAAGAATAGACATGCAGATTGCACCAATTATTGATTCTTACGTAAGAAGACACTACTCAATAATTGTTACAAAGAATTATCGCTCAAAGATTTTATTTTATTGATTCAATAATTCTTTGATTGATATTTTATATTATTGTTGTTTCAATAATTGTCATTACATAGTATTTTCCATTATCTGAGCTATAATTCATATTATTTGAATAATATTATTTGATAACATTGTTAGCAATGTCTAGAAAGTTCTGCCTAAGGAGAGGTTAGGTCATCTAATCATTGCCAAGAAGGAGAAATCCTTATTGGAAAGCCCCTCTATCCCAGGAACCGCACCTGGTCATCGAGATTGTGATTCTGTAATATTATTTGTGAATAATTAATTATTGATTTATATGATGAGGAAAATATTAATTTTATGTGGATATAGATGGAGAAAAATTTTAATGTGACAATTGTTGAAAATAAATATTTTATCTTTTTCTAATAAAATAATTCATTTAAATATATTATTATATTTTTAACAATATAATAATGGTGATATTTTTATAATGAATGTAGGATATATGAGTATATGAGGAGGAGGAGTATTTTTGTTACTAAAAATATTTAAAACATGTTTTTCATGTTTGTGGACCCCATTTCTTGACTGAAAATTGATTATAACCTATAAAATCGCTCGTTTGTGAATTTCGGTCAATTTCGGTTTGTAATTTGGAAAAAATTAAACTTACAAAGTTGTGGAAAATTTAATTTCCTATGGAAAGGACATGTGGTTTGAATTTTTCTGATAAAAGGGCTATTTAATATGAATTATTAAAGTTCCGAAATTCTAAAATAATTGATTTTTGAAAGTTTAAAATAATTTAAATAAGAAAAACATTTTTTGTGTTTGGTGGGCTACACAAACATGTGCAAAGTGCTGAGTTCAATTAGTAAAAAGTGGGCGTAGGAAAATTTTGTAATTATTATAATATTTTATTAAATTTTTTGCTTTAGTGTTCTAAGCATTTTTCATAAATAGGGTGCTTAGGTTAGAATTGAAAATTACACCGTAAACCCAAGTTTTTCTCTCTTTCTCTATCTATATATTGAGTGTGTTCTTGTGAGTATTTTGATACTTTTGAGTGTTGCTATCACTGGTGTAAGTTTCTTCAAAGACTTTATTCAAGAGTCCAACCCGTAAGTACTATTCTTTCGAGGTAAGAGATATTATTTTTTTTAAATGATATTATTTTCTTCAATATCATTACGCTTAGAAATATTGGTTTGAACTTTTAATCAAATTTGGAACTTTTTGTGTAAAGTTACTATTCACGATGATCTAAGACTATTCATGATATCTGACTATTCACAAATACGGCACTATTCATCAAAAAATAAATTTTTTCATTTTCGTCCAAAATATCAATTATGGATACTAGCTTTGTTTGTATCCATGTTTTGATCATTCTTGAATTTTACTTCAGTATGATTATTTATAAAGTATTTTTGAACTCGGATTGTTTAAAGTACGAATCCTTAATATTTGTTCTTTTGTTTCACTGGATTCGTTTTTTTTAAAAATATTTTTCATCAATCTCAGTCCTAAATGATGATGGTACTGAATATCTTTGGCCTGTAGTGCAAAGATGGTTGATTTTATTATGAATATCTTTGGCCGTAGTGCAAAGATGAACAGGTGTTGAGATGAACATGACCAACTGATGAATATCTTTGGCCTGTAGTGCAAAGATGAATATATGATTCAAGATGTGCATTTATTGATGCTACAGGGATAAAAATACTATTGATGGACTGTTAAATTCATAGATACTAGTAGATTTCATTCTCTACGTAACTCTTCTATGAATTATTATTTTTCACTGCGAATATTGATCTAAAACTTGTTATTTATTATATTCTCTCAGATTTTTCCCTGTTGAAGACTAACGATAATTTGTTTTATATTATCTTAGTCATAATGTTCTTTCTTGGGCTAGTTTGAGCTCACCCTTTTCCTTTTTGTTCCATTTTTCTTCTCGTGGAGGCGAGAATGTAATATAGTATTTAGCCTCAAAATGGAATGATGGTTATAGAGAGAATTGTTTAGTAGTCCTCACCATTTTGTAAAATAATGTATAAATAATTGTGATGAAGATTTATTTGGGTATAGATATTATCTAGAAGATAATATTTGTATTTAAACTCACGCTTTATTGTTGTATTAATAAAGTTACAATTGTTTTCATACCATGTATTGACAACTCGGAATGGGTGATGTATACCTATTTTGGGGGCGCCACGGTTGGTATCAAAGCTTAGGGATATGATCTCTGGTGAGATCTGGGGAATAGAACTAGGAGGGAGAGACGAGTATATCCTTCGTTAGTGTGTCTTACCTAAGCTTATTTTGTTAGTTGGTCAAGATATAGGGATATTATGTGATATATTGATTTCCTTAATTATCCCTTGTTTTATGGGCAAGATTTGAGAATGTCGAATCGAGAATATTAATAAAGTGGAGTAAATGAGACCGTGGAGACGCCTAACGAGGAGAACGTGCAACAGGCTGGCAATGTTCCTCCTGTGAACAACACCACTGAACAGATGATGAATGATGGGATGTTTAGAAGCTTCTTGCAGGTTTCATGCAAAAATCGCACGAGGAGACTCGTGTTCAAAATACTGAGGAGGAAATGATAGTAATTCACGGGTTGTCACATCCAAGCAGTTCAAAGAGTTGGGACCACCAGAATTATGGGGAAAGCCAGATCCGATTAAGGCGGAAACGTGGGTTAAACAAATCACCAAGATATTCGATGTCTTGGGATGCACGGAGGAACAGAAGGTTCCATTCGCCACCTTTATGTTCCATAATGAGGCAGACATTGGCGGGAATCGTGAAGCGTACTCCATCCACCGCACTCAAAGATATCTTCGGAGAGACGTTTCAGAAACTTTTCAATGACAAGTACTTTCTTGAAAGTATTCGTCATATGAAAGAAGTGGAGTTCATTAAACTGGAACAAAATAACATGACGGTGTCCCAGTACGAGGCAAAGTTTGCAGAGTTATCCAGGTTTGCACCTCATTTGGTGGAGAATGAGGACGCGATGACGAGGGATGTTTCGAGAGGTTTGATACCCGAAGATACGCCAAGATCTCATTTCTCATAAATTTTCTCTCTATTCAGATGTTGTCAATGAGGCTCAATTATTAGAGCGAGATAACAAGTACGCTCAACCGAGAGACCACAACCGGGATCATACCGGAGATAGCAAATCAATGTAATAACGATAACCAAATGGAGAAAGAAAAAGCGGACAAAATGGTAACCACTCTAGTGGTAGTCATGGCCATGAGAATAGAAGAAGCGAAGCCTGGGAGGAGATTTTAAAAGAGGAGATTCAACAATGACCATGTGAAGACGCAAAGACCAAAGAAAGAATCGGTTCTAAGGGAGGTGAATGACCACGGTCAGATGCTACAAATGTGGGAAAGAGGGACATATCACCCAAACCGCCCACAACAGTTCAAGGTATGCTATAATTATGGAAAGGAAGGACATATCGCTCGAGATTGTACGGTAGCGAAACCTAGTTCAGCGGGGGCGGTGACTCAAAAGGCTGTCCTAGAAAAGTCAAAGTCAACGGTTCCTGGAAGAGCGTTTGTCGTGACTGGTCAAAATGCGAGGAACCCAAATGAGGTAATCACGGGTAAGCTAATCATAAATTCTTATGAAGTTTATACCTTACTAGATAGCGGTGCTACCCATTCATTTATCTCTCCTGCTTGTGCTCAACGTTTAAACTTGACTCCGGAGAAATTAGACTTTGACTTATTTGTGGAGACTCCGTTAGGAGAAATTTTCACCACATCCACTGTTTATAAATCTTGTCTAATCCAAGTTGGCACCATCACCTTACCTGTTGACCTTATCTCTTTAAAGATACTTACTTTTGATGTGATTTTAGGGATTGATTGGTTAACTACTCATCATGCCAAAATTGATTGTTTTCGTAAGGTTGTTAGTTTTCATATTCCTAAACAACCTGTTGTTCGAATTCAAGCAACTAAACCATTAAAATCAATCACTATCATATCTAATCATAAAGCTATTCGTTTATTGAAAAACGGATGTCAAGCTTTCTTAGCCCATGTTATGGATTTGAATAAAAACACATCAAATTTGAATAATATTCTTGTTGTTATTGACTTTCCTGACGTATTTCTCAAGAACTTCCGCCTACCCCGTAACGTGAAGTTGAATTCTTTATTGATCTTGAACCTGGTACAAAGCCCATTTCTAAAACCCCATATCGAATGGCTTCTATTGAACTTCAGAAGTTAAAGGTCCAATTACAGGAGTTGTTGGACATCGGTTTCTTTCGTCCTAGTACATCTCCTTGGGGTGCTCCTGTTTTATTCGTAAAGAAGAAAGACGGGATTATGCGACTTTTGTACGACTATCGGAATTGAACCATGTCACCATCAAGAATAGGTATCCACTACCTCGTATTGATGACCTGTTTGACAAGTTGCAAGGAGCACAATTCTTTTCAAAGATTGATCTTCGTTTTGGATATCATCAGCTGAAGATTAGAACTGAGGATATTCCAAAACTACCTTCGTAACTCTCGAGACGGGCATTATGAATTCTTAGTCATGTCTTTTGGATTGACTAATGCTCCTGCGGCTTTCATGGATATGATGAACCGAGTATTCAAGGATTATTTGGATCAGTTCGTTGTTGTCTTTATTGATGACATCCTCATATATTCTAAAAGTCGTGAAGATCATGAGCACCATTTGAAGCTGGTACTCCAAAGGCTTCGTGAAAATAAGCTTTATGCCAAGTTGAAGAAATGTGAGTTCTGGCTTGAGAAAGTAGCATTCCTTGGGCACGTGGTGTCAAAACATGGAGTATCTGTTGACCCGACGAAGATTGAAGCAATACAAAGTTGGGAGCAACCGAAGACGGTGACCGAAGTACGTAGCTTTCTGGGCCTAGCTGGTTATTATCGGAGATTCGTGGAAGGGTTTTCTTGAATCGCTACTCCATTAACTCAGCTAACTTGGAAGGATACAAAATTCGTTTGGAGCGAGGAATGCGAGAAGAGTTTCCAAGAGCTTAAGAGGAGACTTATTTCAGCACCTGTTCTAACAATACCATCTGGTTCGGATGGATTTGTTATCTACAGCGATGCTTTGGGCAAAGGGTTAGGATGTGTTCTCATGCAACGTGGGAAAGTCATAGCCTATGCCTCGTGACAACTTAAAGAATATAAGAGAAATTATCCTACTCATGATCTAGAGTTGGCAGCAGTTGTTTTCGCGCTAAAGATCTGGAGGCACTATCTATACGGGGAGAAAGTGGAGATATATTCAGACCATAAAAGCCTCAAATATTTCTTTCACAAAAAAGAACTCAACACGCTGCAAATGACGTTGGCTCGAGCTATTGAAAGACTACGACCACACTATTCAATACCATCCTGGAAAAGCGAACGTGGTAGCTGACGCATTGAGTAGAAGATCATACATGGGAACGAGTGCGATGTTTATAACACAAAGGCCCATTTTGTGTGATTTACAAAAGATGAGAATAGAATTCAAGACTCCGGGGACCCATGCAATGATTTCAAGTATACATATAAAACCAAATTTAATCGAGAAAGTTAAAGTTGCTCAAGCCACAGACCCGGAGCTGATGATTATGAAGAAAAAAGTACAAGAAGGTGTTATTCCAGAAGCAAGAATTGATGAAGAAGGAATACTTCGAGTCCACTCCAGACTTTGTGTTCCTAACGATTCTGATTTGAAGTACAAGATCATGATGGAAGCACACAATACACCATTTGCAATTCATCCTGGAAGTACTAAAATGTATCGTGATCTTCGACATATATTTTGGTAGAACAATATGAAGAGAGAGATTGCAAAGTTTATCTCGATGTGTTTAACTTGTCAACGTGTAAAGGCGGAGCATCAAGTGCCTAAGGGTCCATTGCAACCACTTGAGATTCCGAAATGGAAGTGGGAACATATTACCATGGATTTTGTTACGGGTCTTCCCACAGTTTCTCAAGGCATAAATGTTATTTGGGTTATTGTTGATAGATTAACCAAGTCTGCACATTTCTTGCCGATACGGGAGACTTATTCCCTTGAACGTCTTGCTAGTATGTATGTAAATGAGATTGTGAGGTTGCATGGCATGCCAGTATCCATAGTTTTGGATCGTGACCCAAGATTCACTTCAAGATTTTGGGTTAGCTTGCAAAAAAAGCTATGGGCAAGGATTTACGATTTATCTGGCTTCGCATACCATCCTCAAACGGACGGAAAATCGAGAGGACTATTCAAACTCTTGAAGATCTATTAAGACTGTGTGTCCTAGACTTCAAGGGGAGTTGGGATAAGTATTTACCATTGGTGGAATTCTCCTACAACAATGATTATCGTGCAAGTATAGGTGTGGCTCCATTTGAAGCATTATATGGACGAAAGTGTCTCTCTCCAATATGATGGGATGAGGTGGGTGAAGCAACATTGTTGGGACCCGAGTTGGTACGTATGACTACGGAAAAGATCCAAATGATTCGACAACGTATACAAACGGCACAGGATCGACAAAAGAGTTATGCGGATCTTCATCGAAAGGACGTGGAATTTAGTATTGGGGATCATGTATTGTTGCGTGTAGCTCCATGGAAGGGAGTTACAAGATTTAGGAAACGAGGAAAGCTCAATCCACGATTTATTGGTCCATTTCATATTCTTGACCGAGTAGGAAATGTAGCCTACAGACTCGCGTTACCTCCAAGTATGTCTCGTGTTCATAATGTTTTTCACATATCCGTGCTTCATAAATATGTGAAAGATCCGAACCACGTCATTGAGTTAGAACCAGACGAGATAGCCGAAGACTTAACGTACGAGGAGGTACCTATCAAGATCTTGGATAAGAAGGAGCATGTCCTACGCACAAAGGTCATACCACAAGTTAAAGTTTTATGGAGGAACCATGCTATAGAGGAAATGACCTGGGAGTTGGAAACAGAAATTAAAGCGAGGTATCCTCACCTTTTTGAAACACCAGGTACGTACGTCAATTTCGAGGACGAAATTTCATAAGGAGGGGAGGTTGTAAGACCCCAAATTATTAATAAATGAAATTTAAATTCCTCTATTTATTATTTTGAAATAGTAAGGGTTGATTTGATTAATGTGGTTAGTTATGGTTAAAAATGCGTAAATATTTCAAATAAGCAAGTGGTTATAAAATATTCATTGTTGTTGTGGAATATTCATTTGGTCGTGGAATATTCTTGATGTCGGGAAATATTCGTACGACGGCGCAGCCTTGTGTGGGCCCCATAACGGAAAGCGATTGGATGAAGAAAACGACAATAATAAGTTAGTTATAAATAACGTTGTAGTTGTTACCGTTAATACTGTTGAAATACTCGGTGGTTAAAACACAGTAGCACACGGTATTGCACCAATTATTGATTCTTACGTAAGAAGACACTACTCAATAATTGTTACAGTAATTACTGTTCAGTATTTTATTTTATTGATTCAATAATTGCTGCATTGATATTTTATATTATTGTTGTTTCAATAATTGTCATTACATAGTATTTTCCATTATCGGAGCAATAATTCATATTATTTGAATAATATTATTGGATAACATTGTTGGCAATGTCTAGAAAGTTCTGTCTAAGGAGAGGTTAGGTCATCTAATTGCGCGCCAGTAAGGAGAAATCCTTATTGGAAAGCCCCCTCTATCCTGGGAACTGCCTGGTTGTCAGTATTGTGATTCTGTAATATTATTTGTGAATAATTAATTATTGATTTATATGATGAGGAAAATATTAATTTTATGTGGATATAGATGGAGAAAATTTTTAATGTGACAATTGTTGAAAATAAATATTTTATCTTTTTCTGATAAAATAATTCATTTAAATATATTATTATATTTTTAATAATATAATAATGGTGATATTTTTACAATGAATGTAGGATATATGAGTATATGAGGAGGAGGAGTATTTTTGTTACTAAAAATATTTAAAACATGTTTTTCATGTTTGTGGACCCCATTTCTTGACTGAAATTTGATTATAGCCTATAAAATCGCTCGTTTGTGGATTTCGGTCAATTTCTGTTTCGAATTTGGGAAAACTTAAACTTAAAAAGTTGTAGAAAATGAAATTTCCTATGGAAAGGACATTTGGTTTGAATTTTTCTGATAAAAGGGTTATTTATTATGAATTATTGAATTTCTGAAATTCTAAAATAATTGATTTTTGGAAGTTTAAAATAATTTAAATAAGAAAAATATTTTTTGTGTTTGGTGGGCTACACAAACATGTGCAAAGTGCTGAGTTCAATTAGTAAAAGTGGGCGTAGGAAAATTTTGTAATTAATATAGTATTTTATTAAATTTTCTACTTTGGTGTTCTAAGCATTTTCCTATAAATAGGGTGCTTAGGTTAGAATTGAAAATTACACGTAAACCCAAATTTTTCTCTCTCTCTATCTATATATTGAGCGTATTCTTGTGAGTATTTTGATACTTTGAGTGTTGCTATACGGTAAGTTTCTTCAAAGACTTTATTCAAGAGAGTCGGCCTGTAATCTATTATTCTTTTCGAGGTAAGGAATATTATTTTTTTTAAATGATATTATTTTCTTCAATATCATTATGTCGAAATATTGGTTTGAACTTTAAATCAAATTTGGAACTTTTTGTGTCGGGGTTACTATTCACGATACTCAAGACTATTCAAGTATGTACAACTATTCATAAATCTGAAGACTATTCATCGAAAAATAAAATTTTTTTTTTTTCAAAAAATATCTATTATGGATACTAGCTTTGTTTGTATCCATGTTTTGATCATTCTTGAATTTTACTTCAAGATGATTATTTATAAAGTATTTTGAACTCGGATTGTTTAAAGTACTTAATCCTTAATATTTGTTCTTTTGTTTCAATGGATTCGCTTTTTCTTTAAAATATTTTTCATCATCCTCTATCCTAAATGATGATGTTTCTTGAATATCTTTGGCTCAGTAGTGCAAAGATGGTTGATTTTATTATGAATATCTTTGGTCAGTAGTGCAAAGATGAGCAGTGTTGAGATGAACATGATTAATGATGAATATCTTTGGCTCAGTAGTGCAAAAAGATGAATATATGATTCAAGATGTGCATTGATTGATGTTACAGGATAAAAATATCGTTAATGGATCGTTAAATTCATAGATACTAGTAGATTTCATTCTCTACGTAACTCTTCTATGAATTATTATTTTTCGCTGCGAATATTGATCTAAAACTTGTTGTTTATTATATTCTCTCAGATTTTTTCATGTTGAAGACTAACGATAATTTGTTTTATATTATCTTATTCATAATGTTCTTTACTGGGCTAGTTGAGCTCACCCTTTTCCTTTTTGTTCCATTTTTCTTCTCGTGGAGGCGAGAATGTAGCAAAATATTTAGTCTGGGTATGGAATGATGGTTATAGAGAGAGTTGTTTAGTAGTCCTCACCATTTTTGTAAAATAATGTATAAATAATTGTGATGAGGATTTATTTGGGTATAGATATTGTCTAGAGGATAATATTTGTATTTAAACTCACAGTTTTATTGTTGTATTAATAAAGTTGTAATTATTTCTGTACCATGTATTGACAACTCAGAATGGGTGATGTATACCTATTTTGGGGGCATCACACTAGTCACTATTAATTCTGAGCCGGAATGTCTTAAACAAGGTGATATACCACTCATCATGATTCAACTCAAAAGTTGAGCATGTCAGCTTCTAGGCCCTGGAGGTGAGTAACACTCACTATCATTCCATTGGGGTGCCACCTCTAATACCTAGAATTTCTATTGTGGTAATGTCGATAACTCAAGAGATAATATCATTGGGTTATCAACCTGGACAAGGGTTGGGAAAAGATCATCACGGCATTAAGCGCCCAATTTAAGTTTCCAGTCAAATAGGGACAGCCGAACTAGGCTATTCTGCTAGCTCCAGTCACAGGAATCCTCACAAACACAAACAGGTTCCTTCAGCTTCAGCCACACGACGATTATCTCAACCTACATGTAATGGCTATGTTATTTCCTAAGCCAATACAGGTCAAAGGAAAGGAAGTCCTGATTCCAGATCCCGAAGTGGAAGAGAAGGAACGGATATGTAAACAAGATATTTCTAGGCGGTTATCAAACATGCACGTCATAGTTCATACGAAGGGTATGAATAGAGACATCCCAGACGATGATTGTCCAGACATCATGGTCATCATTCGGAGAAGGAGGATGATAACAGCCCCTTCATCATTGTTGTCCACCAGGACTTCACCCATGGCAATTGGAGCAACATTCCATGCATTTGCCGACAAGGGTAAAAAGGGCAGAAACTCCCTCTGCCCTGTAGATAACAATAACTGCTTAATTTTTCTGTACACTATTAGCAGTTGTTTTGTCATTACATGCTAACACTTTGTATGATTGAACAGTTTCATATATAAGGTGAAAGCATTTTATTTCAGACTCTAAAGTTAGATGTGCTTAAACTTGCTGATGAGGTGTCTATTCTCCACAAGGACTGTAACTTTGATGTAAAGTTGGACTCAGACTTGATGGAAATACAAGAGGACTATGACATACCTCAGAAGATAAAAGAATGGGTCGAAGACAAACCCAAGCCAAATCTTGATCAAACCACCTCTTTTAATCTCAGAACCTCAGAAAACCCCAAAAAAATCCAGATTGGTATGGACCTTACTCCAAACCAAAGGAATGACATGGTTACTCTATTGATCCAATTCTAGGATGTGTTTGTATGGTCTTGTAATAACTCGATATTTTCTATATAAATAAATAAGGAATTTTGCATATAAATTTTTTTTTATGATTAGAATATGTGTCAAGTAATGTGTATGATAAATGCAAATATATTTATTACCTGAAAAATTATAAATAATTTTAGAATTATTAATCATTACAATTATATTCTTATAGTAATTAATTTTTATAGCAGAAATGTTTTTATTATTTATTTTCCATGAAAATATAATTTTATATTATTTAAATAATATATGAAATGACAATTAGAATTATAATAATAAATATTTTATTCTGTGAATTTGTTCAAAATATTTGAGTTAATTATTTTAGCTTAATTATTGATGTTGTATATGAAAGATAAACCAGATATGGAATCCAAACCCTAAATTGGGATTTTGTTCAAGGGATGAGAATAATAATATAATATTAATTATATTTTGATTTTTCAGTGCTATAAATATGTAGTGTATATCTGTAGAGAGATAATGGTGGGTCAATTAGGGTAAATTATGACATAACCCTCATATCGTGTTATTAAACCCTAATTGTTAAACTCAGTTGTGAGTTCAAGACTGAGTAGTAATTGTGTTATATGAATTATACTGTGTATTATAGAATTTCTGTAATTAGGAAAAACCCTAATTATTATTTAAACCCTAATTGCTAAAATTAGAAACCCTAATTTGCTAATTGAAAACCCTAATTTGCTAAAAATTAGAAACCCTAATTATTATTTTAGTAAATTATAATGTTAATTAGGAAACCCTAAATGTTAATTTGGGAACCCTAATAATATTAAGGAACCCTAATTTAAAAACCCTAATTTTCTATTAAAACCCCTAATTTTAAATTAGTGTGTTTAATTAAAATTTTATTACCCTTTAATTTTAATTTTTCAAACCCTAGAAATTATTTGGGAAATTTTATGATTTAAAATCTAGTGAATAAACCCTAGATTTAAACACCTTGGACAAGAATACCCTTGAAATTATAAGTGAAATTACCATTTTCCCCTTTTGTCCCATTTGATGTATTATTATTGAGAGATCTTGCAAAATATGCAACCACCCTACCCTAGACCTACCTATGAGCTATAGCATTGCCAGCAATCTGATTCAATTCATCAGCCACATGCATTGTATACAAGTTTTATAGATTAAGAGAGAGAGAAAAGCAAAACAAAGTTCATTTGTGCAACAAATACTTAGCCATATGCTCTCAAGACCAAACCCACGAAATCTCAGTGTTAGATCAGTCACAAATCAGCCCCACCAACTCACATAAAAGATCAGTAGACAAGGAATCAAAATTTGTGCATAATAAGGCATGAACCCTATTTTATAATCTGATCTTGAAGGCCATGTTAGATGTTAGTTTTTTTTTGTTAAACATGTAGTATGTAGTATGTAGTATATAATGATGATCTGGGTTGCTAAATGTTAGATCCATAACATTTAAATACACGAAATTAAGTTTTTCAAAAATCTGGGAAATTTTTTTTATGTGGTCTGACAACGAATGTCAGACCCTGTAAATCTCATTATGTTATACGTTTTTGTTTTTTGAATGTTTGAAGTGGTAGTATGCTATGAGATCATTGTTATGGAACTTGAATCAGGGTCATTGGTTGTCTAGATCGAAAGTTATTGATGGTCAAAGGTCGTTGACCGACCATGACCGAGTATGAATCTGGGCAACCCAGAAAGTTTTTTCAGCGTTTGACAATGTTTGGGAAGGGTTAGATCTGTCAGTTTGTAAATGATTTGTTGATATTATAGTATCCAGTTTATTGCCTGTCATATGTACTTTATATTTGTGGCTTTAGATCCTTTAAACAATCAATTGATCGAACTTAGTGGATGGTCAAACCTGGCCCCTCGTTCACAATTTCGATTTCTGGGAATTTCCAGAAAATATGAAGAATAGCTTTTTGACCATGTTTGACCGTGTCATAGATTGTTATTTTGTTGTTGTTGGACCGAGATCTTGATATCTCGTTATTCTTTGTCATGTATACTACGTATATGAACTATAAAACTACCAAAATCATTGTCAGAACTAAGATTGATTTGAACTTGAAAGTGTCCACTCGGACTACTGGGTTTCTGGGAAAACCCAGAATCGTTCTGACAAGAACTTGTTGAGCCCAAATCGTTTTGATTAATTGTTGTTAGACTTGAACATGGCTAGAATCATGTTCTCTGTTAGTTACTCTACACAGTTCAACGTCTAACCTACCTAATACATTAACAAAATGATAGATATAAAGCCACAAAGGGCGTTGACCGACCATGACCTTAAAATTCTGGGCAGCCCAGAAACTTGAAGAACTGTCTGACAGTAATTTCTAAGCTTTATAACGAGAGATTGTGATGTTGTTTGGCCATGATTATTGTTGGATCATGAAGCATTACATTAGTACTACAAAATCTAGCCCTTAGCACGTCCAGAAACATTGTGTACAGAGAATGATTGATGGTCAAACAAGCAAGCTCGATCACTGACTTTGAAGGCCTAGGTTTCTCAAGAACACCTATGGCGACACTTACTGTCGCCAAAGGGCTTTAGCGACAGACTTTCTAAAATTAATTAATTTAATTTCTAAAAATCAATTAAATATAGTAAATAAATTCTAAAAATTACAAAAATTATTTTAAAATTTTCTTTAAGTTATAAAAATTAACTTTTAATAATTTGACATATTTTTCATAAATATTAATATTTATTCGGATATTATTGGTATTTAATTTATTTAATAAATGCGCTAAATAAATTAATTAAAATGATTTTATTATATTAAAAATCATTTTAAATGATAATAAGGTATTTAATAATATTTTAAGTTATAAAACATAACTTTTAATATTTTAAGATAAGTTTTATTAATTATTTAATATTAATGATATTATGATTATTTAATAATTATATAAAATAAAGTAATTTAAAATGATTTTAATATTAGAAAAATCATTTTAAATGAAAATAAAGTGTTTAAAGGTATTTTAAGTTATAAAATATAACTTTTAATATTTAAAGGATAATCTCATTAATAATTTAATATTAATGATATTAATTTAACATTAATGATATTAAGTTTATTTAATAATTATATTAAATAAATAGTTTTAAAATGGTTTTATTAATTTAAAAATCTTTTTAAAAAGGATATAAATGAATTAAAATATTTTAAGTTATAATTAATGACTTTTAATATTTGGATAAAAGTACTTTAATATTTAAATATTAATGATAATTATTTAAAATGATTTTAAATGTTTTAAAAATTATTTAAGGATAATATTAATACTTTAAAAATATTTTGAGTTATTATATATAACTTTAATATTTTGGCAATGGTTTCATTAATAGTTTAATATTAATTAAATATTAATGATAATTGAATTATTTAATATTTAAATCATTTATTTATGATTTGGTGTTTGAAAAATTATGATAAATTATAATAAGTGTTTAAAAATTATTTTAAGTCATTTTAAAATAATATGGTGATAATTACAGTTATTGAACTAACTGGATAGAGTCTTAGACTCGATTATTACCTCGATAAAACCGCTTGCAGACAATCGGCTACGTTTTTAAATTAATCGGGACTTAGATATTTTAATTGTATTAATGATTTTTTGATTCAACGATTATGGGATATGTGTGACAAGGTGATTAGATTATATGTCTATTAATCGCAATAAAAGATTATGTGTTGTGATATGTTATTCTAATCAGTAAAATGATCTTATTATTGATAGGTGATTACATAAAAGATAAACATAAGTTGTGAATTGTAAGCAGCGCATCAGGCAAGTATCCTACCTTTGCATTTTCTTTATGCAATGGACATGAGTAAGAATATTTCAGAATTATATAATTACTGTACAGATTATTAACCCTATATTATATACACTCATTGATTATCAACATGTTAGTATATTGTAATTCGATATATATATTATGTTCGATTTAATTTCGTAAATGGTTATACAAGTGTCCCCACTTGGATAATCATTGTATTTAATCACATGTTGATACACCTTTGTTAATTACATATATATATATATATATATATATATATATATATATATATATTGAATTATAGATTATTGTTGAACAAAATAAAACCTTATTATTATCCAACCGAATTGCTTTAGTTTGGAACCCCGACAAGTATGAACATCCCTTACACGGGGAAAACTTTTCATGGACCCAAGGTGGACAGAGTGAACAATAACATCGTTCTTGAAATGTAGTATTAATCAATACAGGATACAACGGGCTGATCACCCCTTGTGCCCGTAAGTTATGACAGTTTGTGGATGAAGTTCTGCTAAACCTATTCAAAAATTAAAAATAATGTTCACAGTATGTCACCTTAACCATATTTATAGTCAATACGTAGTTTCAAAAATTTGATAGAGAGTTGTTATGTTATTATTATCGGTTCAGATTACTTCACAACTATTGACTTGTTGTAGAAGGGTAGTACAAAGAAAACATTTAACCCTTTTAGCTAATATTTATAATTGTTATTACTTGTTGGGCACTCAAATGCTCACTCTTGCTTAAATTAAATGTTTTCAGTTAAGTATGATCAACCCGAAGGCTCAGGCAAGAACAAAGGGAAAGGAAAACTGTTCGAATGAGATTTATAATATTTTGTGTAATAGTTATAGTTTATTAAGATAATGATACTTATTATCTATGATGTAATGAATGTTTAAAGGTCTCGTACCTGGGAGTAAACTTTGATGTATATGTAAATTAAGATTGAATTTTATATTATTGTTATTATTATTAGTATTATTCAGCTTATAGAAATGGTATCGTGAAGCACCAAGTTTGGGTTTCAAGTACCCGGTTTGGGGACGACACAGGTCTCATGAACATGGTCGGTTTGTCAACTGACATCGTCATTCATCGCCTTCCCATCAAAGAGGGATTCAAGTTAGTCAGGCAGAAACTCAGGCAATTAAAACCTGAGTGGAGTTTGAAAGTTAAGGAAGAATTTGTGAAATAATTTCAAGCCGGCATTATCATGGTATCAACATACCCTGAGTGGCTATCCAACATAGTCCCCATGCCTAAACTAGGAGGGAATGTGCAAGTTTGCATGGATTATAGGGATCTGAACAAAGCTTATCTCAAAGATAGCTTTCCCGTGCCATTTATCCACATACTCATTGACAATACGACATGTACTCCTTTGTTGACTGCTTTGTGGGGTACCATCAAATCATGGTTGTTGAAGAGGATCATGAGAAAACTGCATTCATCACTCCTTGGAGAACCTTTTGCTACAGACGGTTTCAACCTCATCAATGGCGCGGCTACCTATCAGCGAGCCATGATGGCTCTTTTCTATGATCTAATGTACAAAGCGATAGAAATCTATGTGGATGACATCATTGTCAAGTCCCGAAGGGAGGAAGACCACCTAGATCATCTCAAAAAGCTCTTCAGCCAGTTGCGTAAGTACAACTTGAAGCTGAACCCAACCAAATATGCCTTTAGCATCAAATCATGCAAGTTGCTAGGATTCCTAGTGAGCCACAATGGGATTGAGCTGGATCCTGCAAAAATCCAGGCCATCATGGAAATGCCTATACCCCAAACACAGAGCCAAAATATGGGGATTTTTGGGAAGGATCAACTTCATCAGCCGATTCATCTCCCAACTCATAACAACTTATGAGCCTATATTCAAGTTGCTAAGGAATAACTCCTCCATTAAAAGGAAATATGAGTGTCAGAAAGTATTCCTTACAATCAAAGAGCATCTAGTCAAAGCTCTTATTTTGGTACCTCCCAGGGATGGTGTTCCCCTGTTCATGTACCGGTCCATCAATGACAACGCCATGGGCCGCATGCTAGGATTAAAAGATGATAGAGGCCAAGAGCGAGCTATCTATTACCTCAGCAAAAGATTCAGCAGCAGTGAACACTTGTACACTTTGATTGAGAAAACTTGTTGTGCTTTAGCATGGGCTTCCATGAGGTTATAGCATTACCTTCATGGTCACACAACCCATCTCATATCCCACGTGGATCCTCTTAAGTACGTGTTCAGTAAACCCATATTGAATTTTCAACTGTCCAGATGGAAGTTAATCCTACAGCAATTTGACATTGTCTACGTAACGCAAAAGTCTATCAAAGGTCAAGGAATTACGGATCAACTGGCTGTCGCACCTTCAGGGGATTTCAAACCCTTGGAAACATATTTCCCCGATGAAGGGATAATGACAGTTTAGCAATACCGTCAGGATGATACACACCAATCATAGAAGATGTATTTTGATGGAGCTGTAAACATGGAAGGTTCTGGAGCTAGAGCAGTTCTAGTAGCCATGATGGGGGAAAAGTATCCCGTCAGCATCAAATTATAGTTTGTCAACACCAACTACACAGCTGAGTATGAAGGTTGTATCATGGGGCTAAAACTTGCCACTCAATGGGTATCAAACGGTTAACTATCTTTAGAGATTCCAAATTGGTAATCAGACAAACCACTGGGATCAATCACACCAAAAAGCTATATTTGTAGCCTTACCATTGGCATGTTATCCAGATGGCTTCAGAGTTTGAAGAAATAACCTTCCTGCATATTCCTTGGAATAGGAATGACTTTGCGGATGCGTTAGCAACTTTGGCCTCCTTGATCAACATACCTGAAAAGGAAAACATGCCAAGCATCACATTTACCTTGCAAAAGGCTCTAGCCTATAGGAATTACATCGGAGAAGTATGGGATGAGCTACCTCCCATCCAACACCTTTGGTATCAGCATATCAAGGAGTATCTACGAGATGGATCCACACCCCCTGAGGTGAGTCCTGCTAAGAGAAAGCGGGTCCATCGAATGTTTATGAAATTCTACCTGAGCAGAGATGCACTTCACAAACGAGATGCAGGACTAGGTCTCCTCAGATGTCTGGATAAGGACCAAGCTCAGAGGCTCATGGATGAAATCCATGGTGGAGTATGTGGCCCACACATGAGTAGCCCTATACTTGTTAAGAATATCCTAAGATCAAGGTATTACTGGCTCTCTCTCAAAGCTGACTGTGATGATCACATCAAGAGATGTTATCAATGCCAAATTCATGGGAATGTTATCCACGCCCCTCCAAGGGAACTCCACAATATGAGTTCGCCCTGGCCCTTCTTAATGTAGGGAATAGACGTGATCGGGCCCATCGAGCCCAAAGCCAGTAATGGGCATTAGTTTATCTTCACCATGATCGACTACTTCACCAAGTGGGTAAAAGCAGCCTCCTTTCCCAGGGTTACCGAAGAAGTTATCATTGGTTTCATCAGAAACAATGTCATTTGTCGATATGGACAACCAGAGGTGATTATTTCAGACAATGCTAAGAACCTCAACAACAAAATCATAGAGGAGTTTTGCAGTAAATTTCACATCAAACATCTCAACTCCGTCATCTATCGTCCAAAGATGAATGGTGTTGTTGAAGCGGCTAATAAGAATATCAAGAAGATCATGCAAAAAATGTCCGCCAATTACAAAAGATGCCCTGACTTGTTGCCTCTAACTCTATTAGCCTACTGAACATTAATGTGTACTTCCACTGGGGCAACCCCCTACTCATTAACCTATGGGATGGAAGCAGTGCTCCCCATAGAGGTGGAAATGGAATCCCTCAGAGTGTTGATAAATGCTCAGCTGGATGAAGACCAATGGTTACAAGATAGGTGTGAGACCCCAAATTTTATGAATAAAGATTTAAATTTCTCGAAATATTTTTTTTAATATTATGGTGTGGATTTGATATAATGTTATAGTTGTGGGTAATATTTACAAATTTTACAAAGTAAGCAAGTGGTTATATAATATTCGATTGGTCGGGGAATATTCTTTTTATCGGGGAATATCCGTACGACGGCACAATCATTGGTGGACCCCACAACGGAAGTATTGTCGTAGTTAGAAAACGACATAATTATCTTTTTATAAAAATAACGGCGAAAGTGTTACCGTTAAAACTGTTGAACTACTCGGTAGTAAAAGTACACTAATATTGTGGTTGTATAGTAGCACACGGTATTGATTGTTGATGCTTACGTAAGAAGTCACTCAGTTATACTCAATTATTGCTACAGTAATTGCTGCATCATTTCTCTCATATTATTGATTCGATTATTGTCACAATATCATCTGCATAATATTTTATATATTATTAAATTAATAATTGAGACGAAAAAGTTATGCATATTATTAAATTGTAATATTTACAATGTCTAGAAGTTCTGTTAAGGAGAGATTTGGCCATTTAATTGCGCGCCAATAAGGAGAAATCCTTATTAGAAAGCCCCCTCTTTCCTAGGAACGACCTGGTTGTTAAATATTGTGAGTTATAATATTAATGATGAATAAGTTTGTGTTGATTAAAGATGAATTTGATAGTTCCATTGTGTTGGGATTATTAGTGTTAGTAGAAATCGACATCTATTCCGATGATAATTGATGTCTGGGGGTTATATTGATAAATCGGGTAATTAATCGGATAAATGAGCAATTAATTGCTACTAATTCACATACTTATATAACTATTTGTTCACATATGTGTACTATTGATTCACATTCTTGTACTATTAGGGGAGTTAGTGCAAGATTGATAATACTTGCATGACTAAGTTAAAAATGGAGGTATAGATGGAGGTATTATACTGTAATTCGTATTTTCACATGATTATAACTATTGATTCACATGATTGAACTATTGATTCACATTATTTACTATTAGCGGAGGTGGTGCAAGTTTGATAATACTTGCAGGACTAAATTAAAAATGAAAGAAAAGTTGGAGGTATTGTATTGTAATATTTTGAGCCCCAAAATGTGCAATTATCGAAACTATATTTCCTATAAATAGAAGCTCATTCTTCCTTCATTTCTCACCAATTCACTAAAGCTAGAGAGAAATTATTATAGAGAGAAAGAAGAAGAGAAGTCTACTACCTCTCTACTCCAGTATCCAGTTTCTTTCAAAGGTAAGGGGTATTATTTCTTTCGTATTCATGAAGAGAGCTTCTGTTTTTCCATTCTTTACTATTATGTTGGAATAACCTGTCTATGCGAAGTACCGCATACATGGTGAAATTCTTCTGTTATTCCATTCTTTATTATTCTGTTGGAATATCCTGGCTGTGCGAATTATGCTAGACCTGGTTCCATTCATTATTATTCTGTTGGAATAACCTATCTGTACGGTTTATCGCATGCATGGTGATTTTTGTTGTTATTCCATTCTTTATTATTCTATTGGAATATCCTATCGGTGCGTATTACGCCTGACCTGATTCCATTATTTATTATTCTGTTGGAATAACCTGTCTGTGCGGTCTATCACATGCATGGTGATTTCTGTTGTTATTCCATTCTTTATTATTCTGTTGGAATATCCTGTCAGTGGGTATTACGCCTAACCTGGTTCCATTATTTATAATTCTGTTAGAATAACCTGTCTATATGGATTAACACATGCATGGTGAATGATCCTTCTTATTCATTCCTTATTAAATTGTGAAAATGATGCATTTACGTGGATTACTGCATGGCGGAGTTAAAATCCATTTGCGTTTTCGTAATTTTTGGACATTCAAAAAATTCGGAAAAATTTGGGAGGATATTATGATAAGTTTTCTAACATCTCCAAGTGGAATCACTGAAAGAGGAGTTGTAGATTTTTGTATGGACTATTTTTAACAAAGCATGAAAAAGTGAAAAAAAAAAAGAAAAAAAGCTACTGCCCACAATTTTGTAAGGGCTGTTTTGGCCACTTAATTTGTGAGAAAAATTCCGGCCTTTTGGGACATGGAAATATATGGTATAAAGTACTTCCTGTCCAAAAATGAGCTCATTCCGACTTAAAATGAGCAAGTTATGACAATTTTAATATTTAGGTTTTTTCGACGAAAAATGCTATAACCAGAGTTCTATAACTCCGATGACCATGAAATTTAAACTGAAAGCTCACGTTAACATGTGTAAGATCCTGCCAAGATTTGGGAATTTCTGGAGTTAAACTTGAGGTAGCTAATTTCTTAAGGAATTAATTAGAAATTGATTTTTTGAAAAATACTTAAGGGAGTTGAAAAATTATAAAAAATACTTGTTGTGTATGAAATATATGTATATATGTTTGGACAAAGGATAGAAAAATAATAAGTTGATTTGGTAATTTTTCATTCAAATGGTTTAGTTACAAACATATGAGTTAAATATGTTATGTGAAGTTGAAGAATTGGTAAATAGTGTAACGACCAAGAAATTCGGATCTTATTGTAAAATAATTTAATTGAATTAAATAATAAATAAAATTATATTCTATGTGATATCAAGATGGTTGTTATTCTATAACCTAATAATGTTGGAATGTCGTAGTATTTTAGCTACGTGAAGGAATTAAAGTGTTTGAATTTCCAAGACAAAAATAAAAGTTTTCCAAGAAATTTTTGAAAAATACTATTCATCGATATTTGCTCGGGATTTATTTTTTGAATTTTCGAGAAATACGTAATGATAGAATGTCAAAGTAAGATGGATTATGTAATAATAATCTAAGTATGGAAAACGCAATATTTCGCTGGACTTAATTTGAGAATATTAAGGAGGGCAAAGTATTATTGAGTAAGTAATAATTGTATGATACCTAGGTGTTGTACAAGGTAATGAATACGAGTATAATACGAAGTATTATACGAGTTTGTATGAATGATGGTATATCGTATATAACAAAGTTGTATATGAATTAGAATACTGAGAATGATAAGTCAACAATACTTAAATTAATGTGGAGAATTTTATTATTTGAACTTATGAAGAAGTATATAATTATGTGAGTTTATCTTAAGAAGTAGTATGAAAGTGAAGAATGTATGAATAAAAGAAATATTTAATAAGCCTAATATTATTTTAATTAATTTAATAATTAATTAGAGATTTAATAATTTTGACATTATTAATAAATGAGAAATTTTAATTAATTGTGACTAATTTGTGAATTAATGAGAAATTATTATGTATTAAGGAGAAATTATTATATTACTTGAATTAAATTAAACTAGATATTTGATTTATTATTTAATTGGGTGTGACATTATTAAACTATAGTATAGGAGATTAATTAAAATAATTAGAAGGTTTATTCATGTTTCAAGCCAAACGAGGCCTTATGAGGAGTCAAAGGCGGTTAAACCACGTATGGATTAAATCGACCTCAACTGTCAAGCATAAATGACAAATTCTGTTTTTGTTTTACGTATTTTTCATTAAGTGTTCAACCTGGGAGTCAGAGAGATTTTAGAGAGAATTCAGAGGAATTGTGGGAGAAACTTTGTGATTGAAGTAGTATCTGAAAGAGAGATTGTTATCTTTACTCACTCTACGCTCTGGGTAATTCTCTCCAACCCAATTCTCATTTTTACATCATTAAGCTTTCATGAAAATGGTTTCCAATTTCTCTGTTAAATCTCTATAATTGGAAATTTTATTGATTTTGTGGATGTAAATGTGATAATATATTAGCATAGCATGTTTTACCATGCATTAGATGGTTCCATATCATCAATTTCATAATATTATAATGTATGTTGTTGTTTCAAAAATTACATAGTATAGAATATGGCCATATGGCCCTTATACGTAAAATTAATATATCAAACATAAATTGTTTTGTAAAATTCACACTTGAATATGATTATGCATGCTAAAACGAAGAAAACAAAACTTGAATGGATGGATTTGGTGTTATAATGAATCCGTAGTGTTAATTTACATGTTTTATGTTCAAAACCTTCAAAAACATCAAGAACGTTGAAATTTTCATGTTTTAATTTCAGTGATTATGTGTTTTAATTTGTTAAAATCATGCTATAAAGGTTGAGTATTAGTTATTTGTGTATTACAATGTTTGGGTATGTTAAATTTTGATAAAAATAAGTTAATTGGAGTTTTTTCATGATAACAAATTTCATGAATTGCAGAACCGATTCGAAATGAGTCTTCGCGAATCGCTAACTCCATGCCTTAAGACTCAGCGCCATACCAATGCTAAAGCTTCCAGCAAAGCGCAAAAAGACCACCTGCAAAGCCAAGAATAAAGCTTTAATGTTAAAATGCAACGCCACTTAGCAGAATGGTCCAGAAATGAGTTTTTAAATGGTCAAGTCTAGCAATGTGTTAGTAACTTAATCTAATGACCATAAAAACATGTTAGACATATAATGAGGTGTTAAAATAAATTCTTAACATGTCAATAACACATTTATGTATGAATTGAATGATTAAATGCATAGTTAGCTTATTGTTCATGATGTGTTAATTGTGACAATAAGTGTAGTAGTTTAACTAAGTATAGTCATAATTCGAGTTAGACAAAAAGAATGAACTTGTGATGATTAGTTACATTATAATTGACTGGTATTATGAACATAAATGATATGTAGGATTAAATCAAGGAACTAGTATAATTAATGTGTAATCTACGCACGAGGCAAGTTTTCTAACCCCACTCGTTATCTTTATATGAGCTTATAAGTTGTCTATTTACATCGAGCAAATTCTCATTATTATTGATCAAGTAAATTTTATTATATTAAAATGTATTAATCTTTCAAAGTATGATTCTGCTATACAATAATTATTCTATTGTATACCTTTTGAGATTGTTATTCAATTTTAAATTATCAGTTACTGTTGAACTTTGTTAGACTAGTGAACCCTTAATGATTCGACTAGTCCATAGTTGATGAGCGTTCTAAATTTCAAAACCCTTGATGAATTATCCAAACCAAACTTCCTTTGGTGCGGACTCTAATGTCAAACTGAGATGAACAACCTCAGATATAGGGGGATTACTTATCGTTAGCGTTAAGATATTGTGCACAAGATGGTACTAAGTAATTTGATCCCCTAAGTACGAGAAGAAGAGTCCATAGTCTTATGATCGTTAAAGGTTTCAAGTATAAACACTTGACAACCTAGGACATAGTTCAAGGTCTTATGACCCTCAGAAGTTCTTTTGTTTCTTGTTATTCATTCTTGATTCAAAAGTTGAGTTTTCATGTTTCGTAAGCCTTTGATTTATTCGCATGTTATTATTTCATTTGTTATATTGTTATACTTGTGGGGCAATCGTGCTCACTCTTATGTAATAATAACATTGCGCTTAAGAACTAAAGATCGATTTGAGCCTTCCACTAGTAAAGGCAAGGGCAAGGTTAACAAATAAAGAAGACTTGTTGTTATTTATGTGGTTATGTATTTATATTTAGACTTGATGTTATTAAGACTTGTTATTGTTTATGATTCCGCATAGATGTTTAAGGTTAGAGTGACACGGGATTGTATCTTTTTTTATGCAGATGATGTAACCCCATAAGGGAGATTTATTTATTAATTCTATCTATTGCATGGTTTGCATTTATTTATGGGTAGATAGATAGATGATATTTGTGCAATGAACACCAAACTCGTGGAAATGGAAGTACTTGGATTGGGGGTGTCACAGAATTGGTATCAAAGTCATAGGTTATGAACCTTAGGTGGGGGAACAACCTTAGGTAGTAGCCTTGTAGGAGATCGAGAACATAGTGGTGGTAAACTCTTATCGAGTTATAAGAAATGAATTTCTTAATTCATTGAAGATAATAAAAGACTTTATGTGCTTATGTGTTAAATTATGTGTTCGCTAGTACGGATTAGTAACTAAAACTTAAAATTTTGTTGTCAAGATGTCGGATGTTGGAGGAGCTAGTCGAGCTGGGGAGGAGGAACCCTGAGTACCTACAGAGGAGGAGCCCCGAGACATTCATGTCGTCAGGGAACAGTTGGTACAGAGAGAGCCATCTCCTTTGATCACTGTTGTTGGTCGGGAGCATGAGCCTGAGACTGATCCAGAGGAGGATTCTGATGAAGAAGAGGAGGAAGAGGAGTTCCCACCGAACTCCATCGATGCTGAGATGTATGATGCGCTTTATGATCGTAACATAGAGTTGCAAGACACTGTTCAGAGCTGAAGGAGAGGGTTGTTATTCAGCAGATTACCATCGAGCAGAAGGATGGGGAAATTGTGACTCTTCACACACGTTTAGGAAACGTGGAGTGGGATTTGGTTCACGAGAAGGGTCAAACTGAGGAGAAGACCGAAGAAATAGAAAAGTTGAAGAAAGATCTGAAAGAGAGCTCAGAATGGTTGGCCATAGCAGAGGAGGATGGGAAAAGAGAGTCACGTCGTCGTCGATCTTGAGAGAAGAGGATTGTCGTGAGAAGAAGGCTAAGCTTGGGGAGACGTACTCTACACTTCAAAATGCAATGGATGAGGCCCAGGATCGAGTTATGAGGTATCTTATCTAGTTTGAAGGACTACCATCATATATGCTAGATTGCAGGACGATGTCCCGCATCATAGAAGAGGAACGTGGCAAGGCTATTCAGCGCTTTAACAGGCAGTGATAGGATTAGTTTGATTATGTGGAAACTATCTGGTAGTTTAAGGTGTAAATTCCGATGTGTTTATAAACAAAGGAATATTTTAAATCCTATAGATTCTTTATCTCGTGATAGTTTATGTAAATAGCAATGATGCTATCGTATGATGTTAAAACTTTTGAATTTGAATGAAAATGTCAGAGTTTATTTGAATTGGTGTGTTAAGTGAATTATGATTAAATGTTTTAGTTAAGCCTTAAATGTTTAAGAGATTGAATAAAGACCTAATAAGCGTATATTCTTAACAGAAATATGCCACCTAGAAGAAGACAAAACCGTCAGCAAGCTCATAAAGAACCAATGAATAACAACAACGACGCCAATGCTAACCCTGTTCAGTAATTGGTGAACCTATTAGCCAGAGAAATTAACAATCAACCACAAGCTCCACTAAACACATTGTTTAAGGATTTCAAGGCGGTGGGACCGCCAGAGTTTAAGGGTTCCATAAACCCAATCGAGGCTCAAACATGGGTTATGGAGATGGAGAAGGTGTTTGATGTCGCTAGAGTAAGAGAAGACGTAAAACCGTGACATGCAACATTCATGTCAAGTCTGCCGCTTATTGGTGGTGGCAGCAAACAAAGTACGGGGAGGAGAAGGTCTAATAACCTGGGAGAGATTCAAGGAAATGTTTTTCGAGATGTATTTTCTGACCAGTTCGCAAAACCAAATGGAAGTTCAATATCTGGAATTGAAACAGGGGAGTATGTCCGTAGCAGATTATGCGGCAATGTTTAACGAGTTGGCTAGGTTCGCCACATACCAAGTACATACTGATGAGAGGAAGGCAAGACGTTTCGAGCAGGGACTGAAGCCCTGGTTGTTTAGCAAGGTGTCAATGTTCTAATTGAACACTTTTGCTAGAGTGTTAGAGAAGGAAATACTCGTTGAAGGTGGAAGCGATGCGGTAACTAAATATAATCAGGATCAGAAGAAGAAAAAGAGTGAAAATGAAGGAACTAACAAGACTGGTGGAGGTAGCACGGGAGGTAGTAATAATCAGAAGAAAAAGTGGTGGTCGATAACTCGTCGGTGGAAGTCAACAAGGAGGGAAGAAGAAGAAGATCGAAGTGTGCCCAACCTGCGAAAAAGCTCATCTAGGAGTTTTGCATGAAAGGGAAACGAGTGTGCTACAATTGTGGTCAGGAAGGCCACATAGCACCTAACCGCCCTAACCCAAAGAAGGGTGCCTCGCTTCACTTGTGGCTCAAAGGATCATCTTGCAAGGATTGTCCTAAGAAGGGATCCGAGGGACAGGATCGAGAGGAATAGAGGAAACAATGGTGGAAGCACTCGACTATCACAGACCAATCGCAACCAACCGACCGACCGCCGTAACATTCAACACGACAAAGACAGATGCAGCAGCGGTCTCGTGATGTGGTGTCAAGTATCATTCCGATCAATAAAGTTAATGCTTATGTATTATTTGATTCGGGTGCTACTTGTTCATTTATATCCGATGACTTTGCTAAGAACTTAGAATTGCTTAAGGACGAGTTAGAATACCCCATGAACATAGAAATTATGAATAGAGAAATAATCCATGTTAAGTACGTGCATAAGAACTATAGAGTGGATATTAAGGGTAATATCATGAACGTAGATCTTATCCCTATTCGACTTGGAGAATTCGACGTTATTTTGGGTATGGACTGGTTATCCAATTATGGGGCGGTAATTGACTGCCAGAAGAAGCGTATTAACCTTATGACTCCGTCAAAGGTTGTGTTTTATGGTAGCAAGTCGCCTAGACAAGCGAGTTGTCTGACGATGATGCAGGCCAGGAGGTTGTTAAGGCAAGGCTGTGTAGGATATCTAGCTTACATAGTCGATAGTCGTAAAGAGAATCCGAAAATAGATGAGATACCAGTAGTGAGAGATTTCACAGACGTATTTCCGGATGATTTTCCAGGACTTCCTCAAGATAGAGCAGTTGAATTTGTGATCGATTTGGCTCCAGGAACGGCTCCAATATCGAAGGCAGCATACCGAATGGCACCAGTAGAGATGAAAGAACTGATGGTCCAACAACAAGAATTACTGGACAAGAAGTATATCCAACCAAGCGTATCACCGTGGGGAGCGCCGGTTTTATTCGTGAAGAAAAAAGATGGGACAATGCGCTCTTCAATCGACTATAGAGAACTCGAATAAGGTCACGATTAAGAATAGATATCCATTACCCAAGAAATCGACGACTTGTTCGATCGGTTAAAAGGAGCAAGATACTTTTCAAAGATAGATTTGAGGAGTGGTTATCATCAATTGAAGGTGAGACCAGAGGATGTACCCAAGATAGCGTTCGTAGTAACACGATACTGGTCACTACTGAAATTTTGGTAATGTCATTTGGTCTAACAAATGCTCCCCGCAAACATTTATGGGCTTAATGAATGGAGTGTTCAAGCCATTTTTGGACAAATTCAGTAGTGGTATTTATAGATGACATTTTGGTATATTCGAAAACCAATGAAGAACATGAAGATCATTTAAGGGTGACATTAGAGACATTGAAAAGGGAGAAGTTGTATGCCAAGTTTTTGAAATGTGAATTCTGGTTTGAAAGAGTATAATTTCTTGGACATGTGATCGATAGGGATGGAATTTCGGTGGATCCCTCCAAAGTTGAAGCTTTGATTAACTAGGATCAGCCAAAGACGTCGTCGAAAGTAAGAAGTTTTCTTGGATTGGCAAGTTATTACAGAAGATTCATTCAGGATTTTTCCAAGATCGTAACTCCATTGACGAATTTAACTAGGAAATCGGTGAAATTTGTTTGGACAGAGAAGTGTGAGGAAAGCTTCCAAGAATTAAAGAAGAGGTTGAGTTCAGCACCTGTGTTATCTCTTCCGGATGATACAGGAAATTTTGTGGTTTATAGTGATGCATCGCATAAAGGACTTGGCTGTGTGCTTATGCAGAATAGTAGAGTCATTGCGTATGCGTCACGACAATTGAAAGAGTATGAGAAGGGGTATCCGACCCATGACTTGGAGTTAGCTGCAGTGGTTTTTGCTTTGAAAATCTGGAGGCACTATCTCTATGGGGAGAAGTGTGAAATATATCTGCACCACAAGAGTAAAATATATTTTTACACAGAAAGACTTGAACATGCGCCAAAGAAGGTGGTTGGAGTTAATAAATGACTACGATTGTGAGATTCTATACCATCCGGGTAAGGCAAATGTGGTTGTCAACACCTTAAGTAGAAAGGGTCAGGAGAAACTGATGATCTTGACCGATCAGGCGGAGTTAATTTCAGCAATGGAAAAGCTGGAATTGGAAGTGAAGTGTCCTATGGAGATTGATGAGAAGCTGTTTCAGATGCAATCTGGTACAACTCTACTAGATAAAGTTAAGGAGGCTCAACTTCAGGATGACGAATGTAAAACGGTTAAAAAGAAGATATCCGAAGGAACCGAATCAAGATTCAAGATGGATAGGGAAGGAATACTGAGATTTGAGAATAGAATTTGGGTACCGCCAGTACAAGAGATTAAGGAAGAAATTTTGAGCGAGGCTCATAACTCACGATATTCGATTCACCCTGGTAGTACCAAGATGTACCAAGATCTTTGACAACATTTCTGGTGGCCGAATTTGAAACGAGAGGTTGCAGAATGTGTTGCCAAGTGTCTGACATGTCAGAAAGTGAAAGAAGAACATCAGAGGCCGAGTGGGTTATTACAACCTTTAGAGATTCCAGAATGGAAATGGGAATATATTACGATGGATTTCGTGGTTGGCCTACCAATAACTCAAAAAGGCTACGACGCAGTATGGGTTATTGTTGACCAATTGATGAAATCCGCACACTTCCTTCCGATCAAAATCAGATTCAACTTAGATCAGTTGGCAAGGTTATATGTGAAAGAGATTATTTCAAGGCACGGAGTTCGGTGTCAATTGTCTCAGATAGAGATCCGCGTTTTACGTCGAACTTCTAGAAAAAGTCTACAGGAATGCATGGGTACACAGTTGCGAATGAGCACAGCATATCACCCACAGACAGATGGACAGAGTGAAAGAACAATTCAGACATTAGAACACATGTTAAGAGCTTGTATAATGGACTTTAAAGGAAATTGGGATGACCATCTACCGCTCATAGAGTTCAGCTACAACAACAGTTATCACGCTAGTATTGGCATGCCGCCTTATGAAGCATTATACGGCAGAAAGTGCAGAACTCCGCTATACTGGGATGAAGTTGGCGAAAGACAATTACTAGGCCCGGAATTGGTACAGCAGACAGACAAAATAGTCAAAGTGATCCGAACAAGATTGATAGCAGCTCAAGATAGACAGAAGAAATACGCCGATCCACACCGTAAAAATGTTGAGTTTGAATCGGGTAGTTATGTGTTCTTAAAGGTCTCTCCCTGGAAGGGAAAGATCAGGTTCGGAAAGAAAGGGAAATTAAGCCCAAGATTCATTGGACCCTTTGAAGTTCTGCGAAGGGTCGGAGAAGTTGCTTATGAGGTAGCCTTACCTCCAGCTCTAGAGAATGTCCACAACGTTTTCCATGTCTCAGTTCTACAACCTTACAAACCCGATTACAAGCACGTGATTGAATATGAACCCCTACATTTTGACAAAGACTTATCTTACGAAGAAATTCCTGTTCAGATTGTCGACCGAAAAGAGCAAGTTCTAAGAAATAAAGTAATACCTTCTGTTAAGGTAATTTGGAGGAACCACAACGCTGAAGAAGCTACGTGGGAACTCGAAGAGAATATGATGAAGAATTATCCTCATTTATTTACTTAGATTATTATAAGCGATTCTGGGGACAGAATCTTTGTAAGGGGGGGGAGAATGTAACGGGATTTAATTGTTTGAGTTGTGATTTCGAGGACGTAATCCTTTTAAGGGGGAAAGTTGTGGCAACCGAGACTTTGTAATTTAATTTAATATTTAATGGATTTAATAAATATTTTTGATGAATTAATTATTAGATTAAATAATTAATTGATGAAATTGTGGTAGATTAATTTAATTATATGTGTTATATTTATTAAATTAATGTGGAGAATTTTATTATTTCGAAGTATGTAATTATGTGAGCTTATTGTATTAAAAAGAAATATTTAATAAGCCTAATATTATTTTAATTAATTTAATAATTAATTAGAGATTTAATAATTTGACATTATTAATAAATGAGAAATTTAATTATGTGAATTAAGGAGAAATTATTATATGTTACTTGAATTAAATTAAACTAGATATTTGATTTATTATTTAATTGGGTGTGACATTATTAAACTATAGTATAGGAGATTAATTAAAATAATTAGAAGGTTTATTCAGGTTTCAAGCCAAACGAGGCCTTATGAGGAGTTAGGGGCAGTTAAACCACGTATGGATTAACTGACCTCAACTATGCGTATAAATGACAAGTCTGTTTTGCTTTACGTATTTTTTATTAAGTGTTCAACCTGAGAGTCAGAGAGATTTCAGAGAGAATTCAGAGGAATTATGGGAGAAACTTTGTGATTGAATTAGTATCTGAAAGAGAGATTGTTATCTTTACTCACTCTACGCTACTCGGTAATTCTCTCCAACCCAGTTCTCATTTTTACGTCATTAAGCTTTCATGAAAATAGTTTCCAATTTCTCCGTTAAATCTCTGTAATTAGAAGTTTTATTGATTTTGTGGATGTAAATGTGATAATATGTTAGCATAGCATGTTTTACCATGTATTAGATGGTTCCATATCATTAATTTCATAATATTATAATGTATGTTGTTGTTTCAAAAATAATAGAGTATAGAATATGTCCATATGGCCCTTATACGTAAAATTAATGTCAAATATAAATTGTTTTGTAAAATTCACACTTGTGTATGATTATGCATGCTAAAACGAAGAAAACAAAACTTGAATGGATGGATTTGGTGTTATAATGAATCCGTAGTGTTAATTTTCATATTTTATGTTCAAAACCTTCAAGAACATCAAGAACAGTGAAATTTGCATGTTTTAATTGTGTAATTATGTGTTTTAACTTGTTAAAATCATCTATAAAGGTTGAGTATTAGTTATTTGTATGTATTACAATGTTTGGGTATGTTTAAATTTGATGAAAAAATAAGTTAAAATGAGTTTTTTGGCCGTATTTCGTGTTTTCGCGAATCAGAATTCAAAACTAGAGTCTCGCGTCATGGGCCAACTCCATGCCTTAAGACTTGCATGTGCATGGCCATACCAAGTCTCGCCAAAGTGCAATGGCGCCATACAACGCCAAGTCAGCCAAGAAGAAAGCCTAACAGTTGGTAGCGCCAGTAGCGCCACTTAGCGTAATGGTCCGTAAATGAGTTTTTTTTTTCAAGTCTAGCAATGTGTTAGTAACTTAATCTAATGATCATAAAAACATGTTAGACATATAATGAGGTGTTAAAATAAATTCTTAACATGTCAATAACACATTTATGTATGAATTGAATGATTAAATGCATAGTTAGCTTAATGTTCATGATGTGTTAATTATGACAATGAGTGTAGTAGTTTGACTAAGTATAGTCATAATTCGAGTTAGACAAAAAGAATGAACTTGTGGTGATTAGTTACATTATAATTGACTGGTATTGTGAACGTAAATGATATGTAGGATTAAATCAAGGAACGAGTTTAATTAACGTGTAATCTACGCACGAGGCAAGTTTTCTAACCCCACTCGTTATCTTTATATGAGCTTATAAGTTGTCTCTTTACATCGAACAAATTCTCATTATTATTGATCAAGTACATTTTATTATATTAAAATGTATTAATCTTTCAAAGTATGATTCTGCTATACAATAATTATTCTATTGTATACCTTTTGAGATTGCTATTCAATTTTAAATTATCGCCATCGTTGAACTTTGTTAGACTAGTGAACCCCTTAATGATTCGACTAGTCCATAGTTGATGAGCGTTCTAAATTTCAAAACCCTTGATGAATTATCCAAACCAAACTTCCTTTGGTGCGGACTCTAATGTCAAACTGAGATGAACAACCCTGTATAGGGGATTACTTATGCGTTAGCGTTAAGATATTGTCCATGATGTAGATGGTACTAAGGGTTGATCCCCTAAAGCACGAGAAGAAGAGTCCATAGTCTTATAACTGTTAAAGGTTTCAAGTATAAACACTTGACAACCTAGGACATAGTTCAAGGTCTTATGACCCTCAGAAGTTCTTTTGTTTCTTGTTATTCATTCTTGATTCAAAAGCTGAGTTTTCATGTTTCAAAAGCCTTTGATTTAATCGCATGTTATTATTTCATTTGTTATATTGTTATACATGTGGGCAATCGTGCTCATTCTTGCGTAATAATAACATTGCAGTTAAGAACGAAAGATCAGACGAGCCTTCCACTAGTAAAGGCAAGGGCAAGGTTAACAAATGAAGAAGACTTGTTGTTATTATGTATTTATTGATATTTAGACTTGATGTTATTAAGACTTGTTATTGTTTATTATTCTGCACAGATGTTTAAGGTTAGAGTGACCTGGGATTGTATCTTTTTTTTATGCAGTTTATGTAACCCCATAAGGGGAGATTTATTTATTATTTCTATCTATTGCATTGTTTGAATTTATTTTTGGGTAGATAGATAGATGATATTTGTACAGTGAACACCAAATCCTGTAGAAATGGAAGTACCAAATTTTGGGGTGTCACATTAAGTTTAAAATCACATCCCTCTCTGAAGAAGGAGGTAACGTTGTGAGCTCCTACCCAAGGGTATCAACACGAGCCAACAGATCCACAGCCAACTGCATGGTGACACTATGTTCATCTATATATGTGCTCATCTCTGCAATAATAGCAGTAGTATGGGACTTCACTGCGAAGATTATCCGTGAATTGGCTACATCCGAGGCAAGATATAAGCGCCATCCTCGCTTCAACAATCAATGCATCTCTGGATGATCTAGCCTCATCCCGCTCAGCAATAGCGGTGTCTCTATAAGCTAAAGCATCATCTCTCTCTAATAGAGCGGCATCTCTCCCAACAAGAGCTGTCAACATCAAGGCCCTAGCCTGATCTCTCTCAAATGTCATCAGATGCAGACTCTGCTCTAAATACTCTGTCGAGTGTGGGGTCACAGTAGCAGTCATACTGGGAAAATCAACAAGAGCTGTTGTCAACCCAGCAAATAACTCCTCCTCGGTGGGAGAATCAATGTCCTATATGGGCTCTCCACCATCAGAATCAATCCCCGACACTGTGGATACAACCGCAGCCGATGTGATCTCTGCATCCATCCATGCAAAATACTCTGTAGAATAGCCCAAATGGCTAACAAAAAACTCAGCCCTCTCACGCTGAGCCCAACAAGCATACACCCTGGATCTATCCTCTACAGACAAATGGCGAGAAGCCAAACGCTGACCTAATGCCCCCTTAAAAGGATGGACATCCTGAAATTGGTCAAACTATGACATCACAGCCAGTGGGTGATAAGTGGTCATGCCCCTCAATCCAGCCAGAGGGAGATAATCCATGTCAGGTGCATGAGTAATGAAGTTGTAGGGAGAACTGAGTCCTGTACACGATAAAATTTCAAACGGACCTCCGATCCCTGATAAAACACCGACCAAGATATAGCGTCTGTACACTCCACTGGCTGAAAGGAGTAAGACATGGCTATCTCATGGGAAAAGTAGTACCCACGCCGTCAGAAAGTGCCAATCGGTCTCAGGTGTGACATAAACCACACATACAACATGACTGAGCTGCCTATAAATACCGTGGCAATACGTGGCTGATCTTAATGTCTCTGTCATAATCATCGGCACAATGGTATGACCCTCCCTGAGAGCTCTCACTGCCATGACAACACCGATGTCTAGCTCATCCATATACAGTGGCATGTACACATAAGCCACTACGCACATCATGAGCACATCTACTCTAGCCACACGCCACTGATTCTCCGACGTGGTGAAATCCCCGGAGTGCCATGCATAACTGTCCACTGAACCAAATTTGTCTATCAGAAAATGCTGGGACACCACATGGAAAGATGTGATCTCATCCTGTACTACTCTACGCCTCAACCCGATGAGGGTCATGAACTGCCGACTCATATCGCTGATAGCCATCCGAGCGCAAGACTTGTCTAGTGGCAACGCCATCAACCGCTAGTACTCCTCTAAGGTGGGAGTCAACTCCTGGGTCTCAAACCAAAAAACCTGCCTATCTGGTACCCAGTGCTCTAGCATACCCTCTACAAAACCCACAGGAACCTGGAACATCAGGAGGGTCATAGAGTGCTGTAAAAGCTGATCTACGGTCACCTGATCTGGAGGTGACAAACTATCATACCATGACCTCAAACGGGAGGCTACCAATACTGGTGGAGTGTGATCAATGCGGCTAATTGTCGAAGAAGACATATTTGTGGGTCATATCATAAGACCATCCAGGGGTCAATGCTGAATATCTCTGGACATATATATGCATAACATGATACATGCATGATAAACAATAGATGGCAATATGATGTAGGGAATGGAAAATAATACATACATTCCTAAGTACATCATCTAATACATCATCTCTGTATAGCTCAAAATACAGGGAAATGGAGCACAGACGCCCAACGACTAACAGATGCCTATCAAAAGATATAGCGAGAATTGGGCACAGCCACCCAGTATCTAACAGAGGCCTATCAAAAAATATAGCGAGAATACACATTAGAAGAAGATAATGGTGTCAATGTCTACATCATCAATCTTGTCCACCTGATGTAACTCCTCCTGAGTCACTGGATCTCCGCCAAGAGGGATGTCAGGCCTATACAATAGAGGAACTGCACTAGCAAAACCATATGGGTCACCTGAGGGGCTAGCCCTAGAGCTGGAAGGATCAAAAGTACCTGCCTCTGAAGGATCTCTGCTCACGTGTCGGATGAAGAAATGTGCCTGGTCCAACTGCCGGGTCAAACTGTCAATCTATGTTAAATAAGTCGGATCTCAAACACAGGCTATCCAATCCGTCATCATCACGGATCCAGGAACCATATCCCCCATGAACTGAGTGGCGCGGGTCTGGGCTCCGATGGTACGAGGGGACCACTAGCGATGGAACATATCGTGAGTAAATGGACCCTCTGACAATGTAAAGCCATCAACGCCCATCAATGGGATATCAATGATAGGCGACTATGACACAGGCCTATAATGCCTGGCAGGAGGCAAAATCGGTACACGAATCTCCCCTGTGGTGCTCCTAATAGCACGCTCTCCCAAATAGAGCTCCCATCTTCCATCTATGAAGAGAGGAATCCTACGGGTGGATATCACATACTCGACACCAGTCGGGTACCCATCCTCAAACCCAACGGTCAAATGGTCCCCGGAATAGGGAACCCAAGTGATGGCATTAGCTGTCAACAACTCCAACTGTAGACGAAAATGGGTGAAACCCTCAGCTACAGGAACCTCCGCTAGTGTAGAGTGATGCCATCGTCGTCCTCGTAGATAGGTATCTGGACCTAACACACTAATAGGACGCAAACAAGGGAGCCTCTTATAGGCCCAAAACTACCAACACAAAGGCAAATATCTGCTGTCAGTCAACGCTCTTAACCTATATATGGGAAATCAAAAGAGAAATACTCACCAGCAGAAATGGATAAAATCCTAGCCAAGCCTCCGTCAAGCCCTACGAACGCATACGCATGCCCCTAAGGAAATAGGTGAAGGTGTTTGAACCCCAGTTATACTCTCCAATACGGTCCACATCTCATGTGGCGCTGACCAAAGAAAATGACACCGTAGAAGAGTTATCCGCTATAAAGCAACCCCTGATAATAACTAGGAATAATCGCCGAAGAATGCGATCCCTGACTCTCACATCAGTGGGTATGGGCTCACTCAACAGTCCACTCATAGCATCTATGCTCAAAGGACCTATACAGACTGTCCTGCCCTTGAGCGCCTCAGCCTAGAACTCCTAGCAAGGATCTGACAGCAGTCGGGGTAATGTTCGCCATACAAGGCACTGGCGCCCCTCCAAACTCCATACAGGTGATAAACCGTTAATCCATCGGCGTCATAATCACCTCATAATCCAATAAATGGAGAGACTAAGTCTGGTGAAACCAGCGCTCAGACAATGCCCTAAGATAATGATAGGGACAACGACGGGGGAGGATGGAAAAGAACACCTCAAAACCCCAACCATGCACAATCGATCAATAATCGGGATGCAGAGCGTGATATACAGAGTGAATGCTGAACTAGTTCCCTTGAGGCTGTGTAAAGTCGGGAACCTACATCACAAAGCAGATCAACATCAGAATCCTTTCTCCTCGTTAATAGGAAAAAGGAAGATCAAATCCAGTTTTTACCTCATTTTTATGTAAATAGACTGAGGGGTTTTGACTCAAATCACCCAGAAGCTCTAGGATTATCACCTGAATGCTTGGAAAATCCCTGTGGGGAGTATGAGCAGTAAGAACGGGGTCTACAACTGGTACATCCTCCTCCTCGTCCTTAACATCCGGTACCTCAACCTGGATAGGACGGATCACCGCCTCTGCCAAACGATGAGGCTGCCTGATTAAACGGGGTCAAGGTACATCAGAAGCCCTCCTCCGCACCCCTGAAGTGGTCCTGCGGGAACTACTCGGCTGATCCGGATCCATATATTTGGACACAAGTCTCCAAATCACCTCAAAAAGGGTGTGGTAAATTCTAACCTGGAGCTTTTCAAATGCATTTTATGAATATATGCATGCATGCATTACTTTAACATACGCCTACAATAGAGTTAAAAATGCATGTCTACCCAATGCCTACACTTTTGGAAAATTTTGCCAAAGTCTCCTTTGTAAAAAGGACTATCCACATGCACATAGGCATGACTAGGTGGCCATTTAGTAGCACACCTACCCATAGTCATAAACATCATATATGCATAACACTATCAAAGTCACAATCTATAAGGGTAGCCTAAATTACCAGGATTACTTTGCTTTGCAACCTTTGCTCATTTATCCTCAAATAGGATAAGAAATAGCAGAAAAAGGTGCCAATTTTACTATTTTAAAATGCAAAATTTTTCACATCATTATGTTCAACATGGTTAAATACTAACATTTACTATGTTGAATATTTTTTATCAAGTCATATAAGCATGCATATTCACTACTATGTGTTTAGGCGCATTTCATATGATAACTCATTTTCCAACGGATAAAAACTGGAAAAGAAGACATGCATACGTTACCAGGATAGTGTAGAACACTTGTACGGTGACAGATTTTGCAGAAAGCCACCCGAACTCAGCAAATCTGAAGAAAAGCTCTCAGATTCTCTGTGTGGCGCAACTTAAAAATAACTTGTGAAAGTAGTAGGGCACTTAAAACCACCCACAATTAGCCTTAGGTGTACATGTGGCTCCCTTAGTTGGGTCCCACCCCTCCAGCTCAGTCTAATTTGAGTTACAAAGGAGGTCTCACAAGTTAAAAAAGTCAAATTAGGAAAAAAGATGCTACACGATTGAGCAAAAAAGCCTGAAATCCTGCTACAGACCAAAATGCGGGTCTATCTATCACTCATTGGTATTCGCCTAGACACAGGGTTCACTATACCGATGATCACAACTGTTTCAAACTACACTCAGAAATACCTCACAAAGGTCTGATGCCATCAGTTCGGGGTCGTAACTCTAAAACAATTCTCCCCAATGGATATTTTATACCACTTTAGCCGTTGATGTACATTTCAACGAAGGTCAAGCAACCTTAACGTTATTTTCAGCCACTGGCAAGAAAATCTAGTGAAGCATCGGAAGATATTTGATGATCTCATCCGTTGATGCACACGTCAGCGAAGGTCAAGCAACCTTGATGTCATTCAGCCTCTGGCAAGCACATCCAGCGAAGCATCGAAAGCCATCCGATGATTTTAGCCGTTGATGTACATTTTAACAAAGTTCAAGCAACCTTGACATCCATCCGTTGGCAAGTAAATCCAATAAAGCGTCAGAAGTCATCTGATGATTCCATCCATTGGCAATTAAATCCAGCGAAGCATCAGAGAATGGTCCGATGATGGTATCCGTTGAAGAACATTTTAACGAGGGTCAGGCAACCCTGACAACACAAACTGTTGGCAGTAACTCCGACAGAGCATTAGAAGGACTTGGCGATACAAACTAGAGGAAACTATCCTCATCGGGGAGGACTGATGATGGAATATGTTATATATATCTTCATCAGACAGAGCACAAATCCCCACAAGTCTCTTGTACATGAGAGATGCATCCTCAGTGGGAAATTTGTATCAAGGATTAAGGACTTTAGTGATTACCCCAACGTCAACATCCAGTAAGTTCCTGAGAGCTTTAGAATACACATCCAAGCGATTCGTCGGGATCATCAGTGATAACTCTAGTCCCCAATGAAGTTATAGAAGCAAATAGTCATCACATCCCATTGGAAAATGGTCCAACAAACCACATATATCCTATATTTGCATCATGCTGTCAGTACATTGCATCATAATTATCTTGTCACATTTTAAGTGTTTCTTTATCCTATCCATGCCATTACATTGCATGAATATGATAAAGAGGGGCATCTATAGACACTCAAAATTTATGTATTCATGTTACTAACATTGCAGGAGGGAAGAATCATCATTTAGAGATAACCCTGGAGGATAAATTAGTTCTAGTCCCGGAGATAAACCCGGGATACTCAGTTTTTCCATCTTGGAGATAACCCCAAGATACTCAGTTCCCATCCCAGAGACAACCCCGGGAGTTTTAGTTTCAACCTCGGAGACAACCCCGAGGAATGCAGTTCAAGTTCAGGAGACAACCCCAGAATTCTCAGTTTTTTATCTCAGAGACAACCCCGAGATACTCAATCCCGGAGATAACCCCGGGATATTCAGTTCTAACCTCGGAGACAACCCCGAGGGATGCAGTTGTTAGTCTTGAGATAACCCCGGAAAAGCTCATTTCAACCCCCAGCAGTCAGCTTTAACCTCGGAGATAACCCCGAGGCACTCAGTTCCAACCCCAGAGATAACCCCGGAAGGTCAGGCACACCTCAAAGACAACCCTGAGGATTCTTAGTACTCACAGCAGCCCAATCTCAAAGATAACCCTGAGGAATGACTGCTACATCAGCCCAGAACTGGAGATAACCCCTGTGAGGGGTAAAAATGTCATTTTTCCACCTCAATCCCACACTTGTGCCGTCTCAACAATAATTCAACATACATTATACACAGAAGCGTCCTACAAGAACCTTAGCTCAAATCCCGAGTGACTACTACACAAGACAACACATTGGATAGAATTTGAAGATCTGAAGATCTAGGTATTGCCCTATCTTCCTGAATTTATACAACCTTTAATCACATGTCATTGTGTATCTCTTGACAACAGCATTTCAAAAAGGTATTATACAACTCAATCGGATGCCCGGATTGAAAGTTATGAAGGTTCGAGCGGATAACACGTTGCATGTGTGCACGTACTTTGAGATTGCAGGGCCCATAGAGCCCAGAGGCACCCCGGGTAGCTGTAAGTACACCTGCGGCTGCCATACACCTGCGGCTCCCTCCTCAATAAATAGAGGGCTTAGGGTGGCCATTTTAAGAAGAGAAAAGGGGAGGAAGCCCTGTCCATTTTTCTTTGTACACACTATAAACTGAGTGTTTTCTCTTTCCAAACACTTGTGAGCTTGTGCTTTGTCATATTTTACCGATAGAAACCGAGTGTTCATTCATTTAAAGCCATCTGAAGTCTTTTTGGCAGTCCACTGTAAGACTTCTTACATTTCTAAAGCCTTTCTCCACTTTTGTGCACACACAGTTATTCACGTTGAAAGTCGTGTTGTGTGTGTATGCCCGAACTTCGGTCCATGACTTTTTATTTCATTTGTATATATATTCTATATATATATATATATATATATCACTATCGAGTTATGCCTCGATTGAGCCTGGATTCACATCCGGAGCATTTATTGCTTTTATATATATATATATATATATATATAAATACTTATATATATTGTTATCGAACTCTATTCGGTGGAGCCTAGATATAGTATCCTATATGCTTTCATCGCTTTTATATATATATACACCTCTAATCGATTTAATCGAGCTTTGGATCGATATATATATCTATGCGTTTAACTTATATATATATATATATTACATTATATATATATATAATTACATTTCGGAGATGTCCGGAGATCACTGGCCATTTACTTCTTTTATTTACATTTAGTCTCGCCTGGAGTTTACTTCGTGGCGGTTGATCGTCTCTATATATATATTTACCTCTTTTATATATTTACATTTAGTCCCACCTAGAGTTTACTTCATGATGGTCGATCGTCTCTATATATATATTTACTGCTTTTATATATTTATATTTCCAATCCCCCATGGAGTTTACTTCGTGGCGGTTGATTGTTCATATATATATATATATATATATATATATATATATATATATATTACAGCTTTTATATATATAACTGATTACAGCTTTCATACAAATGAATCATCATGTGAGCCTAGGAATAATGTGCTCACAGATTCATTCCCTGAATCTAGATTCGGTTCCCATGATGGACATTTTTAGCTGTAACCGGCTTGTAAATTATTCACGGTGTTTGAATTTCTTAGATGGATCTCATGCCCACAAGGAGTTTGGCACTGCTTTGTACATTATTTTCTCGAAGATGCCTCGCATCTCAAAAATAAAAGCAATCTAGCCGAGTACATAATAAAATGGAAGTATCAAAGGCCTCAATTACTATTGAGCATAAGGGTTTGAAAAACCTCTTTTAAAAAACATCACTGATATATCTTGTTAAAATTGAACTTTTATACGAAATTCAAACCCTTTGTATATAGGTGCAAATGAGGCATAGCACTACTTCTAGATAATAACACATTAGCCCATACACACACACATTCATATAACAGTTTAATTTGAAAAGTGGTGGTCACCGTGGTAACACAGATGTCGGGGGGTGCCTAACACCTTCCCTCCACATAATCAAGCCCCCGGACCCTAACGAATCTCAGTTTCACAGACTTGTTAAGCAGTGTTACATCACTAGGTCAATGTGCAAACCTTTTCTCAGTTGAGTTGGTGCAACCATTTAAAAATACTAACCGATGACTCTTACAGTTCAATCGTCGACATTTACATGTCGAACCTTTCCACAACTTATTTTTTCAAATAAATCTCACCTAACATGAGAACACCAAAAGACAAGAATAGAAAAAGGACAATAAAAATCCCGACGTCGACAGCTTTTCAACTCCTTTGAGCTTGATTGTTTGAATTGTAAGGGGTGTTACAACCAGGTCTCCCTCAAAGATATGACTGCTATGATTTCCCTCCATTTTTGCGCTCCTGTAGGAAATGTCTTCCCAGTCTTAGGAAATACGATGTCATATTCTGCCATTTGTAGGTCACCGTTGTCAATTATATTTTGGATGAAATGACGAAGTGCCCAGCAACTTTCAGTGTTGTGACCACGAGTATTGGAATGGTATTGATAGACCCCGGTAGCATCAAATCTCCTTGAATGTGGATTAACTGGGGGTAGAAAAGCTTTGATTTTTCCCTCATTGATCAATATCTGCAAGATTTCTTCCATCGGTTGGCCAAAATGGGTGAACTCCCTTTTGTTAGAAAAGTCCTGACGGTCTTGGGCTCTTGCTTTTCTTGCAAGCTTTACTTCCAAGGTTTCATTCTCTTGGGTCTGTGGTTGATTTTTTGTGATAAGGGAGAGAAGACTTGCATGCTCCTAACTGAAAAGTTGTCGTGTGACTTGGTGCTGATGTATCACCAGTTCAGCCAGTTGATTGACCTGTTCATCGATAGACTTTAATTCCCGTTCCATCATGAACTGGAACTCTAAATAATCCCATTTATCGGAATTATCTTTGTTGGTTTGGGGAGAACCACCCACGTATTTGAGGTAATTGGAACTCTCTCCACTCCCTCTGTTGATCATGTTAACATCCTCTTCCTTGTGTTAAGGGAGAGGGTTATCTTGAACATGTGGTAGTTCAGGCTTTGTCACCATGATCTCACCACTGTCTACTAAGTCCTGGATCTTGTGCTTGAGGGCCCAACAATATTGGGTGTCGTGAACCGGAGCTCCAGAATGTTAAGCACACTTCTTGCTTGTATTGAATCCCTTTCCACTTGGATTGGCCGGTGGAAGGAGATGAGTAATTTTCTTCTGAGCTGTCAAAAGTTTGAAAATGTCTTCCAATGAGTCCCCTAAGGGTTTGAACACTCTTGGACGCCTGTCTTATCCAAATTTTGGCAAGGGAGGATTTGAGGATTGTGCTTGAAAAGGGGAATAGTTTCTCCTTTGAATAGGCAATTTTTGATAGCCTCTTTTAGTTTATCCTTGCAGTACCAAGGAGACATCCTCATTTTTCTTCTTATGGACCCTCCGGGGGTTGTTCCCATAACTTCCAGCTTGGATATGCTCAACTACGGCTTTTAAAGCAACGAGGTCTTGAATCTTCCCAGATTTTAACCCTATCTCTGCCATTTCTCCGTGCTTGATCATTTCTAAGAATGGTTTTCCTATACCTGCTAGGACCCTCTCATAAAATGGAGCTTCTTGAATGTCTATGAAAGTTATCACCATCTCAATCTGTGACAACCCGAATTTTTATAAATTATTAAAATAAGAATTTAATAAATAAAATTCTTATTATGAAATGTATATATTTTGGATTATGTGTTTTGAGTGTGGGTAAGTATATATATTTGCAGTTTATCTTGAAATATATGATTTGGTGTGAAGAGATTAAGTGTGAATATAAAAGAGATGTATATATTTGGAAAATGAGGTTTAATAGTTAATTTAACTATTAAAGAAATTAAATGAGATTTATTACGGAAAGGAAATTAACTAAATAATATTAGTTAATTTAATTAAGTTGAAAATTATATTATGAAATAATATAATTCGATTATTATGCTTTTATGACAATGAAATTAGTATGCATTAAAATTTCATAAATAATGAGAGTAATTCACTTAATTAAAATGGTGAATTAATATAAATATATTTGATGGTAATTATTATGGGATAATTTATGTAAGTGTGATACTATTAAATAAATTAAATAATTTAAGAATTGGTGCATATTTTATTATGCGAGGATAATGATAATATTCTAATTTAATTAAATAATTAAATTAGGAGATTAATGATTTATTAAATAAAATTATAATTTTCTAATTAGAGATTATAATTTTTTTTAGTAAGATTTAATTAGATTTATTAATAAAAATAAGTTTAATTAAATTTAAGTGTGACAAATATACCATATGTAAAAAAAAATTATTAAAATAATTGAAATGGGTGTCTAAGGAAGTTTGTCAAACAAGGTCTTGTGACCTTTGGAGTTTTGTAACCGATGAAGGAATTGAGTTTTTACGTTAAAAACAAAAATCATCAGTTAGCTTGTTCTTCAGTAAAAAGAAATTTGGGAGTGAGGGAGAGTGAGAGAATTCTCTAAGAATTGGAGAAGAACTTTGAAAGAACAAAAAGAAAATAACATTATTCATCATCTAATTGGGTTAAGAAGGAATTAAAAGGAATTAATCCAACCTTAAAACTCTCTACTTTTATTTGCCTCAAATATTAGGTTTCTATAAAATTAGTTTGGGTTGATGAAGGATAAGGATATATTTGTGTATAGGTGTGTATAATCTGTGGTATGTCATCTATAAACAATTTTAGAGTTATCAAATTCATGAAAATCATGTTAAGGATGAAGAGTGTGAGTTTTGTTTAATATATGTATTTTAGGTCTGTTTTGAGACTAAAATTGGTTAGGAGTTTATGTTATATTTATAAAATTAGTGATGGATTATGTTAATACGATAAGAAATGAAAAGAACGCAAGTTGAATGAATCAATTTGGTTAAGAAATGAATTCGTAGTGAATGAATTCGCTAAATATGTTTAAAACATGAAAGTATAGCATGAACAATGACTTGGAACCCTTAAAATGAATTTTTAATGTTCTTGAAGTGTTATAATTATTCTATAGATGAGTATTTTAGTGTTTCAGGAATCCATAAAATCAAAAACGGACTAATTTGGATATGTATAACTCAAGTTATGAAGATTAATAGGAGAAAAGAGTCAAAAATTGCAAGAACGGTAAACTGTAAGTCCTGGTTCTGCTAACGGGCATAGCTGTGCTGTACCCTAAGTCTTTTGGGGCGCATTTTCCCTCTAGGGTGTAGCTGCACTGTGTCCAAGTCTTAATTGGGCGCAGCTGCGCTCTAGGTTTGTTCGGTGTGACTGTTAAGACCTCCTATAGTAAAACAGTCATAACGTTTTCATACAAACTTCAATTGAGGAGATTAAAGATGATCCGGAACGAGGAAGAATATACCTAAAACTTTTATTCTTTAAGTTTTTCGACTTGAGGTTGGAAACAGGGGTCAAAATGGTCATCTTTGGGACTGTTGTGTTTTCAAAGGCAATCGGAGGGCGTCGGGCATGTACGTATGAAAGTGTAGTGCTTCTGACAATAAAAGATGTTGTTCTAAGTTATAAAACATGAATTTTAGTAAATATAATGATGTTTAACATTAATAAATGATGTATTAGATAAGTTGTATAAGCATACTAAGCATACACAAGAGAGACAAATTGGGCGTGTGACGAATGAACGTCAAAACGCCATGACAAGTATTAATGAGCGTAAAAAGTGTTTTAAGTCAAATGAAATGAATATTATAAGATATGTAATGGGGATAAAATAAAACCAATAAGTATTCCTAGCAAGATTTAAATACTTGAATGAACTTCGAGTGTGACCTAAAAAGAAATAGAATGAGATATAAGTCGAAAGTTAACACAATCAAATTGAACATTGTGTATTGATAATAGGAAGGGTTATGAGATGTAGAGTAAAGTTTACATTACAACTACTATGCATTTTTATGTGACTAATAGTTAATGTGAATAATTATATAATTATGTAGGGCACGTTAAGTGCAGATAGCTGTAAGCTATTAAACTATTATTGGTAAACAACGATCAAGGCAAGTCTTTCAGTTCCTATTTGCTATGTGAACTTGATGATGAACTGTTTTAAATCTTTGTTGCAAAGAGCATCATGTGTTTTATATATATATATATATATATATATATATATATATATATATATATTAAAAGTATGAAACATTAAAGTCAATTTATGACTACGTTGATTGAATAATGAATGTTGATTGAGTAAGGAACTCAATCTTTATACTTGTTATATGAATTGCATCATGTATGATTATGTTACTACAATGTTTATGAGATGTATGTTGAGTATGTTATTATGTGCTATGTGATGCATGAAAACTGTTAGATTTTTCTGGGCCGTCGAGCTCAACCTTGCAAATAACCACTTTTGCATGTTAAGGATTCAAGGTAAAGTTATGTGCTATTTGAAAGACATGAATTAGATGTGATACTTGAAGATTTATACACTTTGGCTGAGTTATTATTATTTGAACCATTTTTAAGGTTCCGAATAATGTATTATGTTTAATAGATGTTGAGTTATAAAGTTTAACTTTTATTTGTTGTATAAAAGGTTATTGAAACTGGATGTAAGTTTCATTTATTAACTCTAATATGGTGAGTAATAAGCTAAGTATGGTTCAAAGGTAGGTAAAGATAAAGGATTTGAGAAACGTACTTGATAAATTACAATAATTATGTAATAATAAAAAGTTTGAGTTATCTGATATGTAAAGGTTATCAGATTGAAATGTAAGATTCTATATAATAACTTTGATGAAGCGAATCATAAAATAACTTGATTCAGAGATGTGTATATGATAAAGGTTTTGATTCAGGGAATTAAAGTAAGAAGACAGAAAAATTTAAATTATTCCGCATTTTATTAAGTTTAACATCGAATAATGATGTAAAATCAGAAGTTAGATGTATTATTAACGACCGAAGTCGATAGTTGAATTGTATGAATTTTGGGGTCATTACACAACCTCTGTCATGGATGGGATTACTTGAGTAGCCAGATGCCTCCATCTTTGGGCATACTCTCTGAATGACTCATTATCTTACTTCTTGACTTTGGTAATATGATACCTGTCTGGAGCCATTTGAGTTGAAAGTTGTATTGATTGAGGAAAGCATGGGTTAATTCCTCCCAGCTATGGATTTTAGAGTTATCCAATCTAGCGCACCATGCTCTGGCTTCTCCAGTTAGACTCTTCTGAAACAACTGCATTCTCAGATTTTCATCCTCGGCGTAGGATCCGAGTTCTCCAATGAACAGTTTTAAGTGAGTGTATGGATCTCCCAATCCATCATATTTCCTGAAATTGGGCGACTTAAATTTTTCCAGATAATAAACCCTGGGGAAGATATAAATGTCTGAATAGGTAACGCTTCCATGCGTTCCAGTCCCTTTGATGGACCGAATGGTCTCTTCCATTTGCTGAACCTTCTTCCGAGTATCACCGGTGTCTTGATCTTCTTTAAGATCGGTGATTTCAGGGGTTTTGTTGAACTTCTCAGTCTAAGACTCAAGTACTGGTACTTCTCTGTCTGGACCCTAGATTCCTCCCTATACAAAGGATTCAGTTTGGATGGGGATTTGTGGACCCTAAGTTGGTTAGGGAATCTCTTCTATATTATCAAAATAATATTTACATTGTCCCAAGTTCTAAACCCATTACAAAAGTTTTGTTTTAAAATAATATCAATAATCTTATTAACAATAACCTATACTATTACATAGGTGCTTATCTTTTTAACGATCCGCATTTTAGCTTTTCCTTTATCCTTATTCGATCCATTTCTTGGGACATTCACCTATACTATTTAATTGCATTCATATGGTTCAAGCAAGAGTGAGCATAATTCTAGTTCAAACAAGAGTATATAATATTTTCAAATAACAACATGCTTGACATACTTAATCGTATATTCAATAATCGAACAATAGTTATGAAGTACTATTGATGATTCAAAATAGCACTTCATCTTTCTTTCAAAATGTTTTACAATAATATCAGTATTCAGTAAAACATTCACTCCGGTCAAAGACCTCGAGCATTTCATTCTTCTTTGAAAAGGACAACCCGGAACTAAGTCCGTAAGCCCGATATTACTTACGAGCACTTCTAGGTGATCAGCCTATTGTACTCTATGTTGATCAACACTACATTCATTAAACGTATGTACGTTTAATTGGTGGCAACCTCGCGTGCCTGTCGTTTTACCGATAAAACATTTGTTTAACATTTCAGTTTTCTTTTGAAAACCATATCAAGTAGTTGATAAAAGATAATAACCTTTGATAACAGATGAATAGATTCTCAATAATCCACTCAATATATCAAGTCTAGCCAAAAAGATTGGCTTTAACTTCATCATACATACATTAGTTTCATGTGTAAGAATACACGAACTTCAAAAACTTGTTCAGATTGAATCGAGACAAGAGTTAGAATACTTGCCTTTTAGCATCTCGCTATGGTATAAATACTTTACGCTCAAGTCTTTCAAGTCTCTACAATACATGATCACATAATGCCTCACATTAGGTCATATATAATCAAGTATGTATATGACTATCTTACCTTCATCTCAATCTAATTGTGTATTAGATTCATTTACTATTCATTTCGGTTTATCATTATACTTGCATTTACATTTGACTAGGTTATCTCAACCTTTATACAACATCCTTAAGGTTTAACAAAGTTTAAACAATGTTAAGTTATGTTCCTTAAAGTATGTTTACTTTTAAATCCATTACCATTCTTTCTTTGTACTTAGAAATATTCTTCACTATCCTTGTTTCGAGATCATGGCGTCATGGCACCAATTTTTTATACTACTACCATCATGCTGCATGCATGAGTTAACAATGGAGAGGTCCCTGACTTGCGCATGCAGCATGAGTCCTTACTTTTAGTGGTCGCTTGCATTGGCGCCACTCTGCAAAGAGGTCCTTTATCGTTCACGGCGCTACAACGCACACACATGTACTACTAGTTATATTGCCACATGAGTTTCCAAAGATCAGTATGATCGTTTTATATTGGCAGTCAATGACGCCATCATTTGTATTTAGGTTTGCGCCATGGCACCAACTCGGCACCGTAAAAAATTTTTTCAAACTTTAAATTTTATGAACTTCCCGGACACATAACTTCTTCGTTATAAGTCCGAATTGGCTCGTTCAAAAGCCTACGGTTCACAAATTACATAATCTACGTGTTTATGCAAAAATTTTATCTATTTGACTTCGTTTGCTAAAAATTCACCTATTGGTTCATTTTTAACGTAAACGATAAACGTTCGTGAACGTTCAACGCCGCTTTCTTCGTTTCTAAGTTTAATTCGATCATTTCGAGTCCGCAACTCTAAAATGATGAACATGACTTGTCTCTATTGGAAAATAACATTTCGAGTTCAAACTCAAAATTTGACTTCTAATCCGGAATTTTTCATTTAATTCGACGATTATCGCCTAATCGCTCGATTTTCTAAGTAAATCTTCATTACTTATGATTTGTTCATTACTTTCATTGCATTCAATTCATTCTATAAACATCTTCACATACTTAATACAACAACTTATTTTTATTGTTGGATTTTGACTTAATCTTTATGAGCTTATAACTTATTCAATTATAAACTACTTATAGCTTCATTGCTCATAACTTAAGAAAGTTATAGTCTTTTAATCATCATGCATATATGTTTTCACATATAGTTTCATTCTTGTATATATGATATATATACATACAAATTCTTTACTTCCATATTACTTCTATTAATAAACTCATTACAAGTTCATAATACTTTCACATAAGTTTATAACTTATGCTAGCTTAAATGACTTATTACCAACTTATGTGCTTAAGTTCATTACTTACACATTCTTCTTACTTATTAACATCCATGTTCCCTAATCCATCTTTTTTCTTATCAACCTATCATGAATAGAGATAGAAGATAATTTAGAGAAGAAGTCTTACTTTAGAAGTCTTGGTAAGTAGCTTCTTCTTCTTCTTCTTCTTCTTCTTGCTTATGGAAGTGACTTATTTGTAACTTAAACTCTCTACCAATTAAGCACTTTGAGATGTTTGGATTATTTGAACAACTAACAAATGGCTTGTAAGCCTCCTCTATATATAGATTTTCCAAAGTTAGGGTAATTTGGACTTTAAAACAATCCCACCTCCTTATGCACCTCCTTACTATTCATTACTTGCATGGCACAAAACCTATCCTTAGCTTGGTCATTACTCATTTAACTTGGTCATTACATTAACTTGGTTACCACATTAACTTGGTCCCCACTTATCTTGGTTATCACATATTAACCATATTAGTATGGTTTGCCCCATGGGTCATAGTAATCCATTGGACTTTAATTTAGCTTAGATTAACCTATCTTTTGGGCTTGCATTAATTAACTTGTTCATTAATTAATATGGGCCTTAACATTTAATTCACTTGGGCTTGTACCAATTGTTAACCAATCTTCCAAGTCCATTAACATTACTTAATAATACATATACATATTGTTTCATGTATTATTCTCAGATATACTTCAGATACAACTTCATTATATATTATATTCCTTCCTTCATATAAACTCGTATAATACTTGTATTATACTTGTTTTCATTCCTTGTACAATACCTAAGTATCATACAATTAATACTTACTTACTAATACTTCGCCTCCTTAATATTCTCAAATTAAGTCCGCAAGTTTAAATATTACATTTTCCATAACTAGATTATTATTACATAATCCATCTTACTTTGATATTCTATCATTACGTATTTCTCTAAGTTCAAAAATAATTTTGAGCAAATACCGATGAATAGTGTTTTTGGAAAATTTCTCGAAAAACTTTTATTTTCGCTCTTAGAAATTCAAACACTTTAATTCCTTCACGTAGCTAAAAAATACTACTTACATTCCAACATCAATAGGTTATAGAATGACAACCATCTTGATATCACATAAAATATGATTTTATTTTTATTTATTTTAATAAAATCATTTTACAATAAAATCAATTTCTCATCGTTACATTCTTCCCCCTTATAAAGATTCTCGTCCCCGTAATCTCATCTTACTTTAATCAAATAGATGAGGAAAATTTTTCTTCATCTTTTCTTCTAATTCCCACGTTGCTTCTTCTAAGATCGTGGTTCTTCCATAATACCTTTACCGATTTGGTATACTTTGTGTTCGCAGAACTCGCTTCTTTTCTATCAATGATTTGAATCCACGATTCTTCATAGGTTAAGTCTTTCTCAATATGAATCGGCTCATATTTGATTACATGCTTATAATCCGCTTATACGGACGTAATAATACGATACGTGAAACACGTTATGTATTCTTTCTAGGTCCGGAGGTAATGCTATCATATAAGCTACCCTCCCACCTTTTTAATACCTCAAAAGGTCCTATAAACCTTGGACTTAACTTCCTTTCTTTCCAAAGCGATCTTTCTTTTCAAGGAGATACCTTTAGAAATACATACATACGAGCCTACTTCAAACACTCGATTTAATCTATGCGAAGTCCGCATAATTCTTTTATCTGTCCTGAGCTGTAACAAGATGCATCCGAATTAACTTTATTACATCCATTGTCCGCCGCACCAATTTTGGTCCTAGCATCCCATGCATTCTCCCACTTCATCCCAATACAATGGTGTTCTCGCACCTTCTTCCGCATAAAGCTTCATAAGGCATAAGATGCCTATGCTTGCATGATAACTCGTTGTTATACGCAAAAACTCTACAAGTGGTAGGTGATCATCCCAACTACCCTTGAAATCCATGACGCAAGACCTTAACATGTCTTCTAATGTCTGAATTGTCCTCTCGCTCTGCCCATCAGTTTGTGGATGATAAGATGTGCTTAACTTCAACTGTGTTCCCAAAATGTTTGCAAACTCTCCAAAAGTTCGATGTGAATCGTGGATCACGATCCGACACAATCGACATCGGTACTCCATGTCTGGAAATAATTTCCTTGACATAAAGATTAGCTAACTGGTCTAAGTTATACTTAACCCTAATTAGTAAAAAGTGAGCCGATTTCGTCAATCGGTCGACTATTACCCAAATTGAATCATACCCTTTTGTCGTTGTCGGAAGTCCCACCACGAAGTCCATCGTGATATGCTCCCATTTCTATTCTGGAATCTCCAATGACTGTAACAAGCCACTTGGTCTTTGATGTTCAAACTTTTAACTTTTGACAAGTTAAGCATCTACTCACATATTTCGCTATTTTCTCTTCATGTTCGGCCACCAAAAACTCTCGTCGAAGGTCTTGATACATCTTAGTGCTACCAGGATGTATCGAGTAATTTTGAACTATGAGCTTTTGTAACACTTGCTCCTTTAATTCCGCCTCATTCGAACCCAAATTCTTCCTTCAAATCTTAATAATTCTTCATTATCAAGACTATACTTAGTATCTTCCTTATCGATATCCGCTTCTTCATTTGGTTTACACTCATCGGCCTTGAGTTGTACCTCCTGACTCTCTCTACGATGGTAGATTGCATCTCCGTCAAAAAAAAGTATCCGCCTAGAGTCACTTGGCATCTTCACTTCTATTTCCATCCTAGCCATCTCTCGTTATTAACTCATTTTGAGTCGTTAACATAGATAACCTTTTCCGACCCTTCCTACTTAAGGCGCTTCAAGAACTACATCAAGCTTTTCCCAAGGTGATACAGATTTCACAATCGTAATCCTTTATCAACTCTAGCCATCTTCTCTCGCTCTCATATTCAACTCCTTCCGAGTGAAGATATACTTAAGACTCTTATGGTCCAGATATATCTCACATTTCTCCCCATAAAGATAATGCCTCCATATCTTTAAGGTAAACACTATCGCTGCCCGATTCTGCATCATGAGTAGGATAAACTTTCTCATAATCCTTCAACTGCCGTGATGCATACGCAATGACTTTGCCATGCTGCATGAGCACGCAACCAAGTCCTCTATGCGAAGCATCGCTATAAACTACAAAATTTCCTGTGTCATCGGGTAATGACAAAACAGGCGCTTCACTTAATCTTTTTTCTTCAGTTCTTGAAAATTGTCTTCACATTTATCCGTCCACACGTATTTCACCGTCTTCCTTGTCAAGTTAGTCAACGGGGTAGCTATCTTCGAAAAATCTTGGATAAATCTTCGATAGTATCCCGCTAACCCTAGGAAACTCCGCACCTCAGTCGGCGTTTTCGGTTGTTCCCAAATTTCATTATCGCTTCTACCTTTGCCGGATCCATCGAAATCCCTTCTTGGTCAATGACATGACCTAAAAATCATATTTTCTCCAAACCAAAATTCACACTTAGTGAATTTTGCATATAACTTCTCCTTTCTTAGTGTCTCCAACACTAACCTTAAGTGTTCAGCATGATCTTCTGGCGTCTTAGAAAAGACTAGAATATCATCGATAAACACAACGATGAACTTGTCCAAATATGGTTTGAACACTGCTCATTCATCATATCCATAAATGCAAATTTGGTGCATTCGTCAACCCAAATGACATTACCGTAAACTCGTAATGACCATAACGAGTTCAATGCCATCTTTGGTATGTCCTCCTTCCTAACCTTCAATTGATGATACCCCATCCTCAAATCTATTTTAGAAAATACTTTTGCCCTTTTAATCGATCAAAAAGATCATCGATCCCGGCAATGGGTATTTATTCTTTATCGTTAACTTGTTCAACTCGATCGATAGTCGATACAAAGTCTTAAGGATCCGCTCTTTCTTCGATAAACAACAATGTGCACCCCATGGGGAAACACTCGGTTGAATGTACTTTCTATCCAATAGTTCTGTGAATCGAACCATTAGCTCTTTCATTTCCACAGCGCCATACGATACGGTGTGCCCTTGAGACGGTGCCGCCTCCCGGCACTATATGTCTATTACGAATTCGATCTCCTATCCCGTGGTAACCTTGGTAACTCACTTGGAAACACATCCATGAATTCGTTTACTATAGGTATTTGTTCCATGGTTGCTCCCACTCGCTGGGTGTCAACAACATGGCACAAGTAACCCACACATCCCTTCCTTAAAAGTTTTCTAGTTTGTGTCATCGTAAGACAACACGAGCGGCCCCGACAATTTATTACGTAAAAAATACTACAGGAGGTTGTTTCAACGCCCTAATACTCACACATTTCTTCTGACAATCTATAATTGCCCCATGGTTAATCAACCAATCCATTCCGAGAATTACATCAAATTCTCCCAACTTTATCGGTATTAAATCTACCGATAATTTACAACCCCTTATATCTACGCAACAATTCCTATGAATATCTTCAACAGAATTATCTCTTCATTTGCTACCTTAATAATCAAAGGTATAAGCAACTTTTTGGGAAAGTAATTCTAATCGCCAGCAGAAAAAATCACATGCTATAAACGAACAAGTAGCACCCGAATCAAATAAAGACGTAAGCATTTATGTTATTGATCGGATAATACCTAACTACATCCCCGATGCCACCGCATCTTGGACCATCATATTAAAAGTGTGGGCCATTGGTCTCTACCTTATTGAATGGACCACTAATAGCCAACTTACCGCTATTAGTGCCCTTATTTCCATCCCTTTCTTCTTTGGACAGTTCTTTGCTATGTGGTCAGTTGATCCACATACAAAACATCCATGGTTTTTCTTTGGATTGGGACAGTTAGATGAAATATGCCCGTCCTGCCCACAATTATAACATACTGCCTTACCCTTGAGACAGACTCCTAAATGAGACTTCCCACAGGTTTTACAGGCCTCTATCCTCCTTTTAGGATCCCCTTGCTTTACTTCGGTATTCCCAGAGTTAAAACTCTTCCTCTTTTGACCGTCGCCACTACCACCGCTCCCTGGTCTTTATTCCTCCATCAACCCGCCCTTGTTTTTCTTATCCTTGTGGTATCGGGCCGAGAGCCTCATTCCCACCTTCGCAATTATTGCCTTTTTCTAATATGGTTCCAAAGGAAGTACTTTTGGAACACGAGAGATTCGGCTATAGAGCTGTGGTTTCAAGCCCCGCTCAAATCGCTCTAGCCTTTTTCTTACTTCAAATGTCCACTTGATGTGGAGCAAATCTTGCCAATTCATTAAACTTGGCAGCATACTGGGGAACAGTCATATCCCCTTGTTTCAAATCAAGAAACCTCATTTCCATCCTCCTCAGATACTGGTGGGAAAGTAGTTCTCAAGAAAATCTCCTTGAACCTTACCCACGTTAAGTTTTCTATTCCTCCCCCTAAATTGGTTTGCCTCCCACCGTAAATTGGCCTCCCCTTTCATCATATAGGTTGCAAAAGCAACCTTTTGACCTTCATCAACATTTGATATAACAAATGCTTTTCGATTTCTTTCACCCAAGTTTGGGCTTCTATTCTGGGGTCCGTAGTTCCTTTGAACTCCCATGACCGACACTTTTGAAATCCTTAAAAGTAGTAGCTCAGATTACCCGTGATTTATGGGTACATTAGCCCTCAATTCTATTAAATGCACCCTGTTAAAAGATTAACGAACTCTCAGATTGGATTAACCGGACCTTCTTAGGTTTGTTCAACATTAGTATCTTGATTTCGTTTGTCTTCTTCTTGGCGGCATTTTGTCGTTAAGAAAACAATGCTTCATTATTACTTTCTTCTTTCTTGTTTTGTTATTATTTATACTAAAACAATAACTCATAACCATTACTCAATATGTTCCATAAAAAGACTTATATTGATTCATAACTTGTAGTATAACACTACATTGTTTTTTACATTACTCAAATTTTTTTAGCCGATTACATTACCATCCCGCAATTGCTTTCCAAAATTGGGATTTACAAAAGACTACCCTTGATATACAAAAAAGAGGGTTTTACGTCACTACTAGATACATAATATTTACATATCTAAACTATTCTAGCTATAACTAGATTACATATTGCCGAATGGCATTCTCAAAATCTTTCGCCAAACCCAAGAATGACATCCCGACTAATGGTATGTCGAGTTTGCCCCCGCTTCTTCATCGGATATCCAGCTACTTGTTGTCGGAAGTCCACATGAGAACTCCTATGTATATAGGACATCCTCTCTATCTCTCTCGTTGCTTAGTCTTTAGCTCCCGCTTGAGCTCAAAGACTTCGTGTTTCACTCGTGGACCTTGTCCTTGGCTAAAAACATCATCATCATGTTCCTCTTCCCACATGCCCTCCATACTCAATTTATCCTCCCTGATGACTTGGAGTTCCTCTTTCAACTCCTTAATTTCTCGATGTAGTGGACGCTTTCTATATCCATAACTCGACATAAATAAAAAGTGCTTTCATCGACTCTCAGTAGTCAACTCTTCCGTAGGTGGAACTCGATCAAAGGACATCACGCCCACCTCTTCCTCTAGCATGCCATCAAAATATATACATGTAGTCTAAATCGTCCCGAGTCTCCGCACTCGATTGCCACCACCTCTGGTTCTCATCGCTACACAGGATTGGGTAGTATCTCTACTCGATTAACCGAATCCTCGCTCACTACATGTATATCTCTCTATACATATCATTTTCTCCCGACATCTACAATAAAACAATATAGTTTGATTAGTACACACGTCGGTAAAATAAAAAAAACACATAACATAAGATAATGCATTTTTATAGGGTTATCTTTCATCTTTTACTTCTTTATTAAGGTTATGACTTAAGGTTCTAATCCCCTTAAGTTTTATAACCTAGGCTTTGATACCCAACCTGTAGCGCCCCCAAATTCGGGTATCTTCCAACCCGACAGATGGTGCTATACTGTACTAACATTCATATATTCATTCAATTGAAAAGCCTCAAAAGAACGAACATCTCTTCTATATTATCAAAATAATATTTACATTGTCCCAAGTTCTAAACCCATTACAAAGGTTCTTTGTTATAATATCAATAACATTACAACAATAACCTATACTATTACATGACAATTTTAACGATCGCTTTAGCTTTTCCTTTATCCTTATTCGATCCTTCTGGACGCTCATTTTAATGCATTCATATGGTTCAAGCAAGAGTGAGCATAACTAGCTCAAAGCAAGTATGATAATTTCAATAAACAACATGCTTTGATACATACTTAATCAGATATCTTCAATAATCGAACAATAGTTATGAAGTACTATTGATGATTCAAAATAGCACTTCATCTTTCTTTCAAAATGTTTTACAATAATATCAGTATTCAGTAAAACATTCACTTCGGTCAAAGACCTCGAGCATTTCTTTCTTCTTTGAAAAGGACAACCCGGAACTAAGTCCGTAAGCCCGATATTACTTACGAGCACTTTTAGGTGATCAACCTATTGTACTCTATGTTGATCAACACTACATTCATTAAACGTATGTACGTTTAATTGGTGGCAACCTCGCGTGCCTGTCTTTTTACCGACAAAACATTTGTTTAACATTTCAATCTTCTTTTGAAAACCATATCAAGTAGTTGACAAAAGATAATAACATTTGATAAAAGTTGAATAAATTATCAATAATCCACTCAATATATCAAGTCTAGCCAAAAAAATTGGCTTTAACTTCATCATACATTAGTTCATGTGTAAGAATACACGAACTTCAAAACTTGTTCAGATTGAACTGAGACAAGAGTTAGAATACTTGCCTTTTAGCGTCTCGCTATGGTATAAATACTTTACGTTCAAGTCTTTCAAGTCTCTACAATACATGATCACATAATGCCTCACATTAGGTCATATATAATCAAGTATGTATATGACTATATCTTACCCTTCATCTCAATCTAATTGTGTATTAGATTCATTTACTATTCATTCGGTTTATCATTATACTTGCATTTACATTTGACTAGGTTATCTCAACCTTTATACAACATCCTTAAGGTTTAACAAAGTTTAAACAATGTTAAGTTATGTTCCTTAAAGTATGTTTACTTTTAAATCCATTACCATTCTTTCTTTGTACTTAGAAATATTCTTCACTATCCTTGTTGAGAGATCGGTGTCATGTAGGCCAATTTTATAACTACAATCATTTCATGCACATGAAGTGAGTTAAAAGTGGAGAGGTCCTGACTTTGGCCATGCACATGAGTCCTTACTTTAGTGGGTCGCCATGCATACGCCACTCTGCAGAGAGGTCCTTTATATTCACGGCATCATGGCACCACAAAATGTGCTATATAGTTCGCATACTACATGAAGTTTTTCAAGATGATGTTTGTTACAGTTTTTATATTATGGCTACAGGGCGCCATCATTTTGTTTAGGGTTGGTGCCGTGGCGCCAACTCTGTGCACCAAATTTTTTTTTCAAACTTTAAATTTTGTGAACTTACCGGACGGATAACTTCTTCGTTATAAGTTCGAATTGGCTCTTTCAAAAGCCTACGGTTCACAAATTACATAATCTACGTGTTTATGCAAAAATTTTATCTATTTGACTTCGTTTGCTAAAAATTCACCTATTGGTTCATTTTTAACGTAAACGATAAACGTTCGTGAACGTTCAACGCTCGATTCTTCGTTCTAAGTCGGAATTCGATCATTCTCGAGTCCGCAACTCTAAAATGACGAACATGACTTGTCTCTATTGGAAAATAACATTTCGAGTTCAAACTCAAAATTTGACTTCTAATCCGAGAATTTCATTTAATTCGACGATTATCGCCTAATCGCTCGATTTCCTAAAAATCTTCATTACTTATGATTTGTTCATTACTTCACATTGCATTCAATTCATTCTATAAACATCTTCACATACTTAATACAACAACTTATTTTTTATTGTTGGATTTTGACTTAATCATTTATGAGCTTATAACTTATTCCATTATAAACTACTTATAGCTTCATTGCTTCTAACTTAAGAAAGTTATAGTCTTTTAATCATCATGCATATATGTTCTCACATATAGTTTCATTCTTATATATATGATACATATACATACAAATTCTTTACTTCCATATTACTTCTATTAATAAACTCATTACAAGTTCATAATACTTTCACATAAGTTTATAACTTATGCTAGCTTAAATGACTTATTACCAACTTATGTGGCTTAAGTTCATTACTTACACATTCTTCTTACTTATTAACATCCATGTTCCCTAATCCATCTTTTCTTATCAACCTATCATGAATAGAGATAGAAGATAATTTAGAGAAGAAGTCTTACTTTAGAAGTCTTGGTAAGTAGTTTCTTCTTCTTCTTCTTGCTTATGGAAGTGACTTATTTGTAACTTAAACTCTCTACCAATTAAGCACTTTGAGATGTTTGGATTATTTGAACAACTAACAAATGGCTTGTAAGCCTCCTCTATATATAGATTTTCCAAAGTTAGGGTAATTTGGACTTTAAAACAATCCCACCTCCTTATGCACCTCCTTACTATTCATTACTTGCATGGCACAAAACCTATCCTTTGCTTGGTCATTACTCATTTAACTTGGTCATTACATAACTTGGTTACCACATTAACTTGGTCCCCACTTATCTTGGTTATCACATATTAACCATATTAGTATGGTTTGCCCCATGGGTCATAGTAATCCATTGGACTTTAATTTAGCTTAGATTAACCTATCTTTTGGGCTTCTTGCATTAATTAACTTGTTCATTAATTAATATTGGGCCTTAACATTTAATTCACTTGGGCTTGTACCAATTGTTAACCAATCTTCCAAGTCCATTAACATTACTTATATATATACACATTATTTCTATGTATTATTCTCAGATATACTTCGTATACAACTTCATTATATTATATTCCTTCCTTCATATAAACTCGTATAATACTTTTGTATTATACTGCTTTTCATTCCCTTGTACAATACCTAAGTATCATACAATTAATACTTACTTACTAATACTTCGCTCTCCTTAATATTCTCGAATTAAGTCCGCAAGCGAAATATTACGTTTTCCATAACTAGATTATTATTACATAATCCATCTTACTTTGATATTCTATCATTACGTATTTCTCGGAAAAAGTTCAAAAATAATTCTTAGCAAATACCGATGAATAGTGTTTTTCGTAAAATTTCTAAAAAACTTTTATTTTTAATCTTAGAAATTCAAACACTTTAATTCCTTCACGTAGCTAAAATACATTTACGACATTCCAACATCAATAGGTTATAGAATGACAACCATCTTGATATCACATAAAATATGATTTTATTTTATTTATTTTAATAAAATCATTTTACAATAAAAATCAATTTCTGGGCATGATAGCCATCCAAAGATATCCAGACACCGTAGATAATTTATAAGTTAGCTGCAACTGAGAAATGTCCATCGTGGGAACCGAATCTAGATTCACAGGCTGAATCTTCGATCACATGATTCCTAGGCTCACATGAGAAAGTAATATATACAAAAGCTACAAAGAAAACTAGATTTAAATAAATCTATGCAATTCTAGCTTCAACGGTTCCAGTTTAGTCACTTTTAAACTGGTCAAAGTTAGAAATAGCAAGATTTAGGCAAATCTAGTCCACGGGCTAGAAAATTAAATATCTACATTACGAAAGCAGTTAAAGTAGATATATATATAAAAGTAATAAATATATATATATAGTTATATATATATATATAAATGATCAACTGCCATGAATTTGGAATCTAGGCAAGACTTTGAAATGTATATATATATATATAGCAAGGATCAAGTGCATACCCCTTATCTTACTCACCCGTGCTCACCCCCCTTTAGCGACGGACGTGACGGTTTTGGTCATACAACCGTTAATTCATACTTTTAGCGACAGACATAAACATATAGCGTCGCTAAAAGTATAGGCGACGATATATGACCAAACCGTCAGCCGTCCGTCGCTAAAGGGGGGTGAGTACTGGTGAGTAAGATATACTATGACTTGATCCTAAATCATATATATATATATATATATATATATGTGTGTGTGTGTGTGTGTGTGTGTGTGTGTGTGTGTGTGTGTGTGTAGTAGAAAGCCTAAAATCTAAAAACTTTACGGTGTAATGCCAAGAAGATTTCAGATAGCTTTTGGGCCTGAAAACTCGGTTTCCACCTGTTAAACTTCATTATGTTACAAAACACGAGTTTACAAATGTTTAGAAAGAAGAATCACTCAATTTGGAGCACTCTAGCAGGGGTTAAAGGCTGAAATGAAAAGAGTTTTCTCTCTTTTCTTCTTTTTTTTTTCAAATGAACTGTTGGGAGCTCATATTTAAAGACTAGATGGCTGCAAGTCAAACCACGTGATCGCATGGGTCTAGCATTGCAGCGAAGACCGAACCATGAAGTCTCGCTATCTCGAAATCGCGCACTCAAAGCTACTGTATTTGTCGCTCGAACCTTCATAATTTTTAATCCGGGCATCCGGTGAAGGAATGTTGTACCTTTTCGGAAAGTCATTGTCGAGAGATACACAATGACATGGGATTAGAGATTGCCAGAAGCGGGAAGATGGGTCCATGACCAGATCTCCAAGTCTTCGTTGTCTATCCGTTGTGATGTCTTGTGCAGTTGTCACTCGGGATTTGAGCTATGATTCTTGTGGGACTTCCTTGTACGCAGTTTGAGTTGAACTGTGTTGAGACGATGTTGATATCATGTTGAGGTGGCAAAATGACCATTTTGTCCCTCCAGGGTTTATCTCCGGCTTTGGCGTAGTTGTAGCAGTCGTTTCTCAGGGTTATCTCTGAGATTGGGTTGCTATTGATTCTGACTATCTTCAGGGTTATTTCTGAAGTTGGCTTAACCTCCCGGAGTTATCTCCGGAGTTTGAACTGACTTTTTCAGGGTTATCTCCAGAACTTGGATTGAACCTCTCGGGGTTATCTCCGATATTGGAAACTAGATCTCTCGGGGTTATCTCCGAGGTTGGAACTGTATCTCTCGGAGTTATCTCCGAGGTTGGAACTGTATCTCTCGGAGTTATCTCTGAGGTTGAAACTAAATCTCCCGGGGTTATCTCCAGGGTTGGAACTGGATCTCCCAAGGTTATCTCCGGGGTTAAAATTGGATCTGACTTTTAGGGTTGTCTTTGGAAGACGATTATGTCCTCCTACAAGGTTAGTAATAAGAATATAAAATTTCGAGTGTGTACAATAGTATCCTTACTAATTAAAGTTTTTACAAATTTAAGGGTGATCACCATTGCATGCCCATGATCATTCTAAAGAAAATGATTTAAATTTAAGTGTTTACTAATTTTATGTAAAATTCAAATAGCAATCAACGTAAAATCATTAGCAATATGATAAAATAATATGCACAAGTCATTTTTTAATTCTTTTCTATAATTCTCAAGTATCTACATTATTCGATTTATATTAGAGTAGATATAAATTTATCGTTATATATAAAAATATTTATTCTAAATTGTATTATTATCGATCGAATAATGTTACAATTGCAATTTTATTATTTTTCCTTATTATAACATAAACATTTATTCTACAAATTAAAAACCCAATTTAGTTTGCACCCAACTTTCATGCGTTCCGAATATGCAACCTCACCCAACCCTATCTTCTCCTTTTCATAATTTTCTATATAGGTGTGAATCATTAAACCCTAAAGTCGACAAATCCCACATCCCAAACATTTATTAAAAAAAAAAAAAAAAGGGGGTTATTTGACCCCACTCATAAGCTGCCTCAAGTTATTGAACCCATAAATTTAAATATAAAATAAGGACATTCAATAAATTGGATCTTGAAATTCCAATATAAAATAGGAACATTCAATCAATTGGATCTTGAATTTCCTCTTCTTTTTCCTCCTCTAATTTCCACTAAATATATCAACTTTGTACCCTTAAATTTCTATAGGAATAACAGTGGTAATGATAACAAAGCACCATGGTTGGTGGTAATGCACAAAACAACAATAATTAGGAAAAACAAAAAGATGCTGGTGGTTGTGGCTGCTGGTAGAGCGCTGCTGCCAAATATCATGCCGCCGCTTTCGGCTCCACCAGTGTAGGTCCCACCGCTGTCGTCTCCACCAGGGGTGGTACCACCTTTGTATGATATACGGTCACCGTTATCCCTGTCCAACAATTGTAGACATGTGAACATTAGAAACAATAGTAACTGATGCAAGAAACATAATAGTGCTCAAATAATGTAGTACTCAACTTGAAACGACGCGATATTGGACTAAATTTAATTAAATTTAACATATTTATATGCATAATTAAATTTATATATTTTATTTAGATATTAATTTAATAAAATATAAAATTTAAAATATATAAATATTAAATAAAAATTCAATACTCATAATTACTCTATTCATACTCAATAATGTGATGAGCTGGTGAACAACTCGACAAGACTCGATAAATATTTTAGTCGAGTTTAAACATAAAAATCTGTGTTCTTTTAAATACTCAGACTCAAACTCTCGAACGGTCACTATATGGCTCGGCTCGATTCCAACCCTAAGTAAAACTAAATCTGATTTTGCCAAAAGCAAGGTAAATATGGGTACTCAATGATGTTGGTGGAATAGACAGAACTTCCCACGGGTGTCAAAAGTCTATTAAAAAACAACCAACATATCTGTGGAAGACAATTAATGGGAAAACTTTGAAATGAATGGACCCTAGCTGGAAGCAGACCAAGTGAGACTGCCCCCTTTGAGAAAAGTAGATGGAAAGATAAGTTAGCTTCTGTAGACAGAATCTTCTGGGGACTGGGGTTACTAATAACATACTAACATGGTGTTAACAACAATACATATAAAGCGATATAATATCTAACCATATAACATTGGGTGGTTTAGCTCGTTATACGTGCTATGCTGTGCAAGAAGATGCGAGACAAAGATCCGTAGAGAAAAAAACTAGTTAGTGAAGTCTGTGAAGTCTATGAACTAAAATTTTAGTTTCGTTGAGCTTGAACAATGCCATTCGGTTAGTTTGTAGTTCTATGTAGGGGAGGCACAGAACTAGATATGTAAGTTTTGGGGATAATTTAGAACTTTGTATCTTTCAGCAATCCTGTAATGGAGGGACTAAATTCATATATATATGGAGAAAATCAATTATCAACTAGAGAGGGGGAGGATAAGTATGAACACCATGACAAAGGATATGTATGGACAAACAGAGATATCAAAGACATGGGGAAAAAATAAAACATTGAAGAGAGACTTCATAATGTTCACATAAGCTTCCTTATGGTTATGGTGATAAACTATTCTTAACCATACGCGGGTTCCCTAAATTTGTTGCTTCGAGGATTTAACTAAGGAAATGGAAAGAAACAGAAAGGAAAAGAAGAATTGAAATTCTTTCATATTCTCTCCTTCCTTGAATAATTATTTTATTTATTTAAAGAAAATGTCTGAGGAAATGATTGTAAAGAAACAGATATGACGTAAAATAACCTTGCCATCTTGTTCTCCTTTTTCATCTCATTTTCATTGATCACAATTTCTTACTTCTCTTTGGTGAATTGACAAGTGGAATGCAATTAATGGAAGCTGAACTAAAGGTTGAACAATGTGTTACAGTCTCTTCAATTGAAATAAGTTTTAAAACAACCAACACGAATGAATAATTCACTCTTAGAAATCAGTTTAGAAGCTATCCACATAATATCAATTTTCATCATAGGGGACAACTCCGAAGAAAATAGAAACAAGGACATTTATTAAGCAAGATGATTATCTAATGGTGTATGGATATGTTGTGCCAGGTGGTGAATCTTAAAGGTCTGAATTGAGAAATATGGGCCACGGGGAGGATAGTATTAAAGGTACAGGTGCAGCTAAGTAGTTATATACAGTAAATATCAAAAAAAAAGTCCCACAAAACTATGAATATTCATGGACCCAACTATATTGGCTGGAAAGCAGCTATTGGAGAATATAATTTCACATTCAAAACACTTGAGCTGGCCCGCCAATTAAGCCCCAGAAGGCCAGTCCTAGTGGTGTTTCTCTCCTTCGACAAAAACAGAGCTCACCCTTATATATCATGTGTGTTCTTGACAAGTTTCTTATTTTGTTCAGTAATTAACATGCTCTACCAAATACTGTTTGAATTCCTATTCAAACATATCAATTGGTTGCTTATGCCAAGGAATGAACTAAATTAGGGTAGTGCCCTTAACAAGTGGCTGTGTGGTACCACTTGTTTCCTGCTTTTAGGTTCTAATTCAGTCTTCAATGATCAAATAACAAAAACCTAAAACTTCTCATTTGTCCAAAACTCGGATAGGTTTTTGGATGTATATTTTTTAGTATATAAAAAAGAGAGTAAATATTATCAGAATTATTTATTATAATAAATAAAATACTTCCTAGAAACACTCGAAAGAAAAGAAAATAACTAGAAAAGGTCTACAATGATGAGCCAGTTACTGCAAGGCTGTTGGTCATATAGACTCTTAAAGTTTGCATAATCAAGTGCAACAGTAGTATTATTATTGCCAATATAAATATCTCACCATAGGCTAAGTGGAAGAATTTTTGAACACATAAAAGGCTATGGTCCTTCTGTACCCCTATATAAATTTGGGCACCATCAACTTTTTTAGTTCCATAATTCAAGTCTCAAGAAGACAATGGGAAAGGCTGCTATAGCCAATCGGGAAGAAATGCAAAGTGGAACTGCAAATAGCAAGTTACATTATTCTGCTAACCACTATCCAGGGCACATTCAAAAGTGGTACACGAAGAAGATTCTATTTAAGATAAAGCACTTTTTATTTTTCTTAATTACAATGAACCCACATGTGAAGATGAAGCACTTTAACTACTAGTAGAGTTACATATATAAATAATAAAAATAGAAAATAATAATAATAAAAAAACGTTTTCAATGCTACAGAAAAATAGTGCTTAGTTGATAATTTAAAGCTTTCCACCCAGCGGCAAACAGACACTCAGCATTCAGTAACTAGGAAGGGACGCGATTAAGAACTTCATGTCTCATCTTATATTTTGATTAAAAGACATAAATACCGCTGAGGGGTAGTTAAAGTGACATAGGTATATGAGTATGTAGAGTGACCATAAAAATAAAGAGAGAGGCATGTTTATATATGTACCTGGGGCCGCCAAGGACACCGGCAGTAAAAGTGAGCTGGTCAATCATGGCAGCAGACTTGGGCTGGGCACTGGAATCCTTGGCATACTGACTGCCGAGTCCTTGACCTGAGGGCACAAAGTATGCTCCATTTACCATTTCATCCTCGTCTGATCTCCAGTCCCACCCTTCCCAATCTCCCTCGTTAGTGTCCACACGCTTAGTCACCTGCAAATATAATAATAGTCACAACATCATCAAAGCAGTTCAGAATGTAGCTGCTACTAGTACTATGACAAACACTGAATGGCTTGCAGGCACTGCCAGCCGATTTTCTTTCTTCCAATCTGACTGGAAACACCTTCTTTTTTTTTTCCTCTCAATTCCTTTTAACTCTCCCAGCTGGATTATATATTCTTGATGATCAGAATTCCAATTTCCAGAGATAAAATTTTGAAGATGTGTAGAAAGCATACCGTCTATCATAAGGTTTTCGGCAGACCCATTTTTCTGTAGTAAACTTTTATAAAGCTATGGATGCAACATACACTACATTCCATCTGCTTCCTTATCTTTTCTTGTTGTACTACATCGTCTTTTCTATATGCAATTTATTGTTTCTGATCTATTTCACACTGGTTATTTTCATTTTGATATATCAATGAAAAAAAACCACCACATACAATGTTTGGCAACTCAATTCCAAATATAGGAATTGAAAGCATTGAAATTCCATTGAATTGAAATTTAGTTAAAATTTGGCGCTCAATTCCAATTCCAAGGCTTAGAATTGAGTTGGTAAACATAGGATTCAATGTTTTGCCCAAGAAAACTAGAAAAGACACGTATATTTGTAGAGCACTAGCTCAGTTGCCAAATTCAGTTGCTTTAATATTACTAGTCTCCCTTTTCCCTTTTCAGGGGGAGAGAAGAAACCTCTTTTCATTGATTTCATTATTTTGCTTTCATTTCTTTTCAAGTCTAACCTATAGTTGAACCTGTAAGCGCCAATAGTAATGTTAACACTATGCTTGCATTTTAGAGAACTCTAACATTATCTTAGCATAAATCCAAAAACAAAACATTGGATTAGCCCATCACTATTTTTCTAAAGTAGCTTTCAATTAAAACATCAAATCCCCTATTGGTAGTTATCCAATAGATGAAAACAATAGAATAAGTTAACAAATATTGATTTATATTGGAGTGATGCATACAAATAAAATCCTGATCCAAAAGGAAAGTATATCCCAAAATTCCTACTTTTTGATTCAAAGTTCAAAATTTTTAAATTTTTTTATGATGTAGAGAGGCAGTGTTACACAATCTAATAAGTCTAACTTTGAAACCATAGGGATCTTCAACATGGTGTGGGAGTATATCACACACTGCCAATAGCGAGTCGATATGCTCCCTTCCAAATGACTGTTGGGGCATAAGTCAAAATGTTACCAAGAGATTATTCTTTTCATATGCAAACTACACAGAAAACTGTGAATAATTGCAATTGCCAAATTCACTTAAGAAATTCTTCTTCAAGCAAACAATATAACCGAATTACTCAAATAATTCCAAATACCTCCTTGGAGGATGGGTCAGACGGCGCCGTGTAACGATTACCCTGGCTATTGATAGTTGGATTAGCACTACCCCCGATAGCATACATCTTCCATTCCGTAAAATCATTGTTCACAACATGAAAGTACCCAAGTCTACACCGAGGCATACGCTGTATCAATCCCACTCCAAAATGATTAAATGCTATTGTCACCTGTAACGAAATTATATACTTTTTCAAAATTTGCGCTTATAAAATTGAAAATATAATAAATATAAACGGATAACAAATTTATATTACTAGTTAAAACCATATTAACACTTAAAATAGAAAGCTGTTTCAAAATGTTAAGAATTTGTTACCTGCATTCCCTTATCAAGCATGTAGCCATCATCATGTCCCAAGAGCATCACTTTGTCATGATGCGAAAAATAATTATTTGAAATTGTGATGGCTGTAGACCCCATTGTGGCATCAATCAAACCGTCCTTGCAGTGTGAAATAGCACAATGATCAACCCAAATATTCCTAGACCCAAAGATGGTGATCCCATCACCGTCCGATTTGCCTTTCTGTTCAACATTGGTTGGACTCAACCTTATATTAGCATGCCCAGAAGGCACACAGTTGTAAACATGAACATTGTGAATAATAACATTGCTGACCTCCTGAATAGTAATGCACCCAGCGCCGGTGATATACACATTAGCGCCACGGCCATCAATGGTCTTAAAGCTACTGACAATGAGCTGGTGTTTGAGCTTGATTTCCATATTGGCCGAGAATATGATCCAGAGGGGTTCAGTTTGGATCACAGCATGCCGGAGGGTGCCCGGAGTTGGGTTAGCCACATCATGGTCGGAGGAGTCTGTGACTACATAGATCTGGCCGCCTTTGCCACCAGCTGCACCCTTCCCGAACCCAATGGAGCAGTCGGCGAGGCGCTGGCGGTTGCTGGCCCAGTTTGGGTCACACTGCCAGCAGTCATCAATTGGGTTGCCTGTAAGGCATGATTGCTGGGTTTTGGACTCCACATTGGAAGTGGAAATTAGTAATCTTCTGTAAGAACAAAAAACATAAAACCAGAAAAATTTTAGTGTTCTGTTAGCAAAACAGAGTAACCACTAAACATACTGATTACAAAAATTATTGAATGAGAAAACGCTAACATTTTTTTTCTAGTTTCTAGTGAATAAACTGAAAAATATCTCATAAAGTAGTGCCCTAAATGATTAAAACACAAATTTTAGCAAAAACAAAGATGGGAACTTCTTTACCAAAAAAATAAGCAAAGATAGGAACTGTTCTCTGTCTAGAGTTGAAATTAAATTTCTCTAAAAAAAAAGACCCAAGACACAGAATGCTGCAGGGAGTAAAACCCAAATGGTAATTTTTGAAATTCCATTTGCACTTGCACAGAGATTCAACCCATGAATGAGCAAAATTAAATAAGTTTATTGAGGGGAATTTTCTGCTTACCTTTGAACTTCCTGCACCACAGCTTCAGGGTTGGGGTGCTGATGAGGGAGAGTGAGATTGAGGGTGGCTCCAATTAAAGGAGATAAAGAGATTAAGATAATGCAGGTAAAAGAAAGCATTCTTGGAGTAGCAATAATGGAAGGGGGTTATATGTCTTACTTTGGAATGCTCGTTCTAGGGAAAGCTGCACAATTTAGAAAAATGTGATGATATTTATATAATTATTGCAAGAGATTACATGTAATAATGACAATTATTGTCTATTTAATTGAAATTATAATTCGCAAGGTTTTTGGGACGTTTGTGTATGATTGAACAGGAAGAAAGGAAGAAAGGAAGATATTTGGGGGTGGTTGTGATGGTGTCATGGTGACACCATGAATTTGAGACACAAAATCACTCACATTCTTAACTTGATTGATAATCATTCTAGGGATATGGGGGATAAAATCCTTCTCAAGGTGAAAAAGAGAAAGAAAATTTGGAGAGAGAAAATGGGGGCTCTTGCTTTTTCCCCGGAATGAAGAAAATCCCCCTTTTGTTGTTCTCACTAGAACTGGTTTTTTTTTGGGAGGTTTTGGCTGCCGAGTATTAAAGATTCCTTGCGCAAAAGATAAATAAAGATTTTTAAATGTTGATGATCATGACAAATTAATAGATATTTTAAAATTATTTCAATAATGGGATGATTTATAGAATTTTTGTATGATTTTAAAATGTGAAAGTTATAAATGATATCATAAATGAGCAACGCTAATTTTATTCAATAATACTTCATCCGTTCTTAAAAGATTGTCGTTTTAGAAAGTAATTTTTGTTCTAAAAAAATTGTCGTTTTGAGTTTATCAATACACATTAGCTATTTTTTCCCTACTTTACCCTTATTTAAAGCTTTCTTCTATTTAAAATTTTCTTCCCTTCCCAATAATTCTTATTAAATTTAATACTATAATCCAAGTAGTAATTAGTTGAATTGAATAAGAAACATTGGGAGAGGAATAATTGGTTGAGACAATTAATAAGGGTAGTATAATATTTTCGCTAGGTATTAATTATATTTCTTAATCTGTGTGCATTAAACGACAATCTTTTAAGAACAGAGAGACTAAAAAATTGGTATAAAAAAACAAAATGATGTGTATAGTTTTGATTGATTACAATCAGTGGACTCACTTATGTATGGTTAATCATTCATTAATTAAATTTTGACACATTATTTTATAAACTAATTTTTATAAGAATTATTTGAAAGTGTAGAAGTTGCAAAAGTTGATTCACATTGTATCATATCAATGTTCTATATGTTTATATAGTTAAAATGTATATAAAAAAATATATTAAAATTAACACAAGGCTCTTAATTTTGTGGGAGCAAAAATTATGTTGTTAGGATAAATATATATTTAACGATACTTTTATAATTATTATAGTGACATATAAAACTTTAAATTACACTTATTAGTTTGACAATAACATGTGTGCCACAATATCATTTACTTTTTTTTAAATCATGTGGCATGGAATAATACAAGAAACTTTTATGTATTGAAAAAGTTTTTTTACCAATAATAATTATGTTATATGTGCATACATGTGATAAATAAGAATTAAAAATGACCCCACTTAAATTTATTTTATTTTATCACATAAATTTTCACATTTGGTCGTAATTCAAAGATCGCCATATATTTATCGATATATACATCATTTTTCATAACAAAATGGTATCATATGACATAATCATAATTACATAATAATATCATATTATAAGAGATACAATTTGAGACAATAAATTCGTTAAATAAATATGCTAACAACCTATTAGTATATGTAGCCATATTATGTGTGATCTGTAGTATGATCTGTCTCCTAAGTTCATATATTATATATATATATATATATATATATATATATATATAGAGAGAGAGAGAGAGAGAGAGAGAGGATCAAGTCTATTAGTATATGTAGCCATATTATGTGTGATCTGTCTCCTAAGTTTATTTATATACACTTCAATATATATATATATATATATATATATATATATATATATATATATATATATATATATATATCGGAAATGATTCATAAGATGTATTTCTTTATGGATGAAAAATGAACAAATAGCATTATAACATCTATTACATAAATTAAGGGTTGAGATTTAATATATAATTGTGTCATCCGCTAGTTCAACTAACGGATAGATAAAAAAATATTCTTCCCAAATTGCCCCCAACTCCTATATTAAGCCATTGATGATGAACTAGCGGAAGAAGAATTGGTTAAAGCATGGTAATCCAAAGGTTCAAAGGTTAAAGGGACGGACCGAATCATCGCCCCTCATCTGTCGCTAAAGGAGGGTGAGCACAAGGGAGCTAGATAAATAGGTGAGCTTAAGATCAGGACAGAATATATATATATATATATATATATATATATATATATATATATATATATATATATATATCACATCGAGTTCTTAAAGCGGACTCTATAATTTGATTTCAGAATCGGACTTAAAAAAAATGTATGGTCTCGCCAACTCTGAACTCTCTTTATTCAATATTTCCTGGCTTCTACTTGTGGGTCCCATTTACAAAACCTTAAAATAAAAAACACCGTACACATAAAAACACATATCACCTCTTCTCTCCTCGGACTTCCTTCTTCGCACTTCTTTCTCCAAATTTCAGAGCGAACGATAGAGCGAAAAACAAATCAAATCTTCACAAATCGGAAGCCCTAGAATCTTCACAAATCGGAAGCAATAGAATTGTGCCCTAAAATCGATTCCCTCACAAATCGAAAGTCCAAATCTTCACAAAACGGTAAGCCATTTCTTCACAAACCGTCCCTTCTCTTCCTTTATTCTACCTTTATTTGTTCTGTTAAAATGAACAATGTTGATGATTCTTCCTTTATTTGTTCTGTTAAAATGAACAATGTTGATGATTCTTCCTTTATTTTTATGTTATTCGGGAGGCAGCGGCAGATTGCAGTACATGCAGTAGGAGGTGATTCTGTTCTTGATGATTCTTTTGCACATGAGAGAGTTTCAAGCATTGCAGACGTCAGATATCTGGGCAACACACGCTTATCACATCAGGCACTCGCGGTGATGTTTATTTTTCAACTTTGGAAATCATCTACATCATATTGTAAGTTTCTAAGGGAATCTCTTTGGGGATCCTATGCCCCATGTGGAGAAGGGACCTACAATATCTGTTTTTCCGTCTTTGTTTGTACTATTATCACACAAGTCATATAGAATTTTTCCCCTCTGTTTCAAAATCTATTCTGTTAATTTTGTAGTTAAATTAAGAAAACATTTTTTTTAGTCTTTGTTGTGCCTTGAGGGGATTGTACAGTACGTTGTTTTGATATTCTTTTGCATTAAGGTTACTCTTTTGCTTAGTAATTTGCATTCTTCTTCTGTGTTGAAAAAAACAATTCCAGATGGATTGACAATATCTTAGTTTGGTTTGTTGCAGTACACCAACTGAAATAACCGAGAGGATCTTGAAGGGGATGATAGATTGACCTTTTGGATGGCAGATTATTCTCATATTTTTAGTTCTTATTTTCATTTAGTACCTAGCTTAACCGTCATTCTGAATCACATTGAATTACTATGAACTTTATGATGAGATACTTGGCTCACTTTAGATTGTATTTTTGGGTCATGGTTACTAAACACACTATTGTAGGCTTGTAGCTTTATCCTTTGAACCAGATGCTTGTGAATCCAATGGAATTTTAGTTTAAACTAAGTTTCTGATGTATACCAGCTAGCTTTATTTTTTCTGCTTGTTAAATTTTTGATGTATACAAGCTAGTTGTGGTATAAAACAGGCCTATTTGATTGTCACTTACAATGTAATCATGATATTGCCCTGCACTCGCATTGAGTAATTTTACCATCGAAGTTTGATTATTAGTTGACGATGGCCTCACATATTAATGATTGAAACTTAATATATACACAATTAGATAGAATAATTAATATATACAAAGACATGAAAGTTTGAGTTTTTATCCTAACTGTTCCATCTGTGAGACCCCAAATTTTATGAATAAAGATTTAAATTTCTCAAAATATTTTTTTTTGAATATTATGGTGTGGATTTGATATAATGTTATAGTTGTGGGTAATATTTATAAATTTTGAAAAGTATGCAAGTTGTTGTATAATATTCGATTGTTCGGGGAATATTCTTTTTATTGGGGAATATTCGTACGACGGTACAATCATTGGTGGACCCCATAACGGAATTATTGTCGAATTGAGAAAAACGACAAAAATATTTTTATGAAAATAACGGCAGAAGTTTTACCATTAAAACTGTTGAACTACTCGGTAGTAAAAGTACAGTAATACGCGTGGTTGCATAGTAGCACACGGTATTGGTTATTGATGCTTATGTGAGAATTCACTCAGTTATACTCAATTATTGCTACAGTAATTGTTGCATCATATCTCTCATATTATTGATTTGATTATTGTCACAGTAGCATCTGCATAATATGCTATATTATTAAATAAATAATTGAGACGACAAAGTTATTCATATTATTAAATTGCAATATTTACAATGTCTAGAAGTTCTGTCAAGGAGAGGTTTGGTCATCTAATTGCGCACCAATAAGGAGAAATCCTTATCGGAAAGCCCCCTCTTTCTTGGGAACGACCTGGTTGTTAAATATTGTGAGTTGTAATATTAATGATGAATAAGTTCGTGTTGATTAAATATAAATTTGATAGTTCCATTGTGTTGAAATTATTTGTGTTAGTGGAAATCGACATTTATTTCGATAATAATTGATGTCTGGAGGTTATATTGTTTAATCGGGTATTCGGGGCACTTTTTGTGTCGAAGTACTATTTACGAGTTACTATTCACGAATTACTATTCACCCAAATTACTATTCACTCTAGTATTGTTCACTCGGGTATTTAGGATATTTTTCGTGTCGCAGTACTATTCACAAGTTACTATTCAGGGGTTACTATTCACCCAAATTACTATTCATTCTAGTATTGTTCACTCGGATATTTGGGACACTTTTCGTGTCGGAGTACTATTCACGGGGTACTATTCCCGAAGTACTATTCATGGGGTACTATTCACCCGAAAAATATATTTATTTTTGGTCCAAATCATTTTTTGGTACAATATTATTCCATGAGGAGATGTGCTAATTTTTCAGACCGTTGGTTGAAATTATAATAGTAAATCAATATGGATCGCTGGTTTAAAGTTTTAAATAGTAAATCAATATGGATCGCTGGTTTAAAGTTTTAATAGTGAATCAATATGGACCGTTGCTTTAAGTTTTAATAGTAAATCAATATGGACCATCCGTTTAAAAGTAAATCAATCTGGACCGTTCATGAATTAGTTACTATTCAGTCCATTCTCCTATAAATAGAAGCTCATTCCTTCATTATTTCTTACGAATTCACTGAAACTCTAGAGAGAGAAATTATAGAGAGAAAGAAGAAGAGAAGTTTGCTACCTCTCTATTCCAGTATCCAGCTTTATTCTAAGGTAAGGGGTATTATTTCTTTCTTATTCATGAAGAGAACTTCTGTTATTCCATTCTTTATTATTATGTTGGAATAACCTGTTATGTGAAGTACCGCATACATGGTGAAATTCTTCTGTTATTCCATTCTTTATTATTATGTTGGAATAACCTGTTTATGTGAAGTACCGCATACATAGTGAAATTCTTCTATTATTCCGTTCATTATTATTATGTCGGAATATCATGCAATGCGTTCGCCGGGACCGGTTCCATTATTTATTACTCGCTGTCGAATATATCTCGTGCATGCGCTTTATTTACGCTTTGATTCGGTTCCATTATTTATTTTTGCAGCCGAATATCACGTATACGTGCGTTACTGTGGGACCGGTTCCATTATTTATTATTCCGTAATATATCTTTCTAAATGCGCTTACGCCGGCCACGGTTCCATTACTTATTATGTTGGAATAACACGTCTGCATGCTATTCTATTGCATGCATGGTGAATTTCGTTATTATTTCATTCTTTATTATTCATTTGAATATCGTATGGCATGCGTTTACGCACGCACCGGTTCCATTATTTATTATTCATTGGAAATATCACGTCTGCGGGTCTATCGCATGCATGGTGAATCCTTCTATTATTCCATTCTTTATTATTCTGTTGGAATAACCTGTCTACGTGGATTACCTCATGACGGTGAAAATCCATTTGCAAATTCGTAATTTTTCTGACCCTCAAAAATTTCTAAAAAGTCATAATATAAGTATTGAACTGTTGATTATGATGAAAGTCATAATAAAAGCATTGGAGTGATGAAAATCATGGGTATATGTAGTATTAGTAAGTGTTATGATGAGTTATGTTGGTTATTATGTGAAAACATGAAAGTTTCTTAGAAATCACAAAGGGTTAAAAAATTAGATTTTGGTGAAAATGGAACATGAAATTCAATTGACCATATCTCCTATTATATTTTGAATTTTTGAGTGTGGTCAAGTTCTAGAGTTAGATCTATGAGTTTTCTAACTTATCCAAGTGGAATCACTGGAAAAGGTGTTGTAAATTTTCATGTGGACTAATTTTAGCAAAGGAGTCAAAAACTACAAAATACCAAAAAGCTACTGCCTAGAAATTTAAAAGGGATGTTTCGGCCACTTAATTCGTGAGAAAAATTTCGGCCTTTTGTGACATGGAAATATATGGTATAAAGTACCTCCTGTCCAAAAATGAGCTCATTCCGACTTAAAATGAGCAAGTTATGACTATTTCAATATTTAGGTTTTTTCGATTTAAAAACGCTTATAACCTGAAAGTTCTATAACTCATGACCTCGAAATTTAAATCGAAGCTCACATTAACATGTGTAAGATCCCGCCAAGATTTGGGAATTTCTGGAGTTAAACTTGAGGTAGCTAATTTCTTAAGGAATTAATTAGAAATTAATTTTTGAAAAATAGTAAAAGAATTTTTAAAATTAGAAAAAATATATGTTCAATATGGGACTATATTCGCTAAATAATGTAAAAGAAATATTTTTGGGACTGATTTGGTATTTTTCATGAAAATAATCTAGTTATGAGTAAATGAGTTAAATATGTTATGTGAAGTAACGAAATTGGAAAATAGGATTTTATGGCTTGGAAATCCTATATAGTGTATATGCAGATTTTTGATGAGGGATTTGATCAGTGGTGATGAAATCTTATGAGTATGGCAATCTTGAATGATTAAATGTATTATTTGGTAAAGTGTAAACAATTGAAATAAATTGTTTATAAGTTTAAGAAGTGATTAAAATATTGTTATAATATTAATAATATTAGATTATGAGTTTATTAAGTGATTGATAATATTTGGATAAATTTAAAGTCTTTAATATTTATCCTTATTTTCATTTGATTAATGCTTATATCATTGTCATCATTCTCATGTTTATATTGTGATAAAAGTCATCTTTAACTTACGTGCATAGATGGACTTGCGAAGTCTATACCTTATTAGATACTGGTTCTACCCATTCTTTTATCTCTCTTGCTTACGTTCAACGTTTAAATTTGACTCTAGAGAAGTTAGACTTTGACCTATCGGTTGAAACTCCGTTAGGAGAAACCTTCATTGCATATGTTATCCAAGTCTTGGATGAGAGTCACAGTTTTGAATGATATTTCTATTGTTAATAAATTTTCTGACGTATTCTTGAAGACTTCTTGGCCTACCCCAGAGCGTGAAATCGAATTTTGTATTGACCCCAGTACAAAACCCATTTCTAAAACCCTCAAGTATTTCTTCAACTAAAACGAACGTAACATGCGCCAAAGACGTTGGCTCGAGCTATTGAAGATTACGATCGAACCATTCAATACCATCGTGGAAAAGCGAACGTGGTAGCTGACGCGTTGAGTAGAAGATCGTATGCGTTTACGAGTGCGGATATATGAGCCCACGTGAAAATAACGAATATACGAGTAGAATCGACTTTAATCGATAAAGTTAAAGCCGTGCAAGCTACATACTTAGAGCTGATGTGTAAGACCCCAACTTATTATGAATAAGATTAAATTTTCTCTATTTATTATCTTGAAATAATTAGGAGTTAATTTGATATAATACTTTGGTTATGGGTGAAATATGAAAATTTTACAAAATAAGCAAGTGGTTATAAAATATTCATTTTTGTCAGGGAATATTCGTTTGGTCGTGGAATATTCTTGTTGTCGGGGAATATTCGTATGACGGCGCAGCCATTCGTGGGCCTCGTAACAAAATAACTGTCGGATGAAGAAAACGACAAGTTTGAGTTTTTAAAAATAATGGCGTAGTTGTTACCGTTAACACTGTTGGAATACCCGGTGGTTAAAATACAGTAATATGCATGGTTGCATAGTAGCACGCGGTATTGCACAGTATTTTTGAATTATTGATTCTTACGTAAGAAGACACTACTCAATAATTGTTACAGTAATTACTTTTTAATATTTTATTTTATTGATTCAATAATTGTTGCATTGATATTTTATATTATTGTTGTTTCAATAATTATCACTGCACAGTATTTCCCATTATCAGATCAATAATTCATATTATTTGAATAATATTATTAGATAACATTATTGACAATGTCTAGAAAGTTTCATCTAAGGAGAGGTTTGGTCACTAATTAATGTGACGAAGAAGGAGAAATCCTTATCGGAAAGCCCCCTCTTTCCTAGGAACGGCTTGGTTGTCATAATTGTGATTCTATAATATTATTTGTGAATAATTAATTATTGATTTATATGATAAGAAAATAATTATTTTATGTGGATATAATTGATGGATATATCTATTTTATGTGGTTATAATTGAAGGAATTAATGTTGAGGTATTTTTGTCGGAATGGAGGTATTAAAAATCAAATCACTGTTCTTGAGATATATTGCGTGAGTTATAATTTTTAATCCGACCATTGGATCGTTGTGATTTTTGGATATGTTATACATATATAAGTTGAGTATATGTCCACAAATTTTGAACCGTTAAAAATGAACGTATGATTTGTTATGAATTTTAAGAGGTGACTGATTCGAAAATTAGGTTTATAAATGATTTTGGTGAAAATTCTAGAATTGAGTGGGCCCCACTTGTGGTTGGTGAAGAAATGTTCTGAATTTTATTTCAAATGTGGTGGGTGGCAATAGTAGCAGGTAAAGCCATCGGTGCTTGGTCAAGTGCGCTTTGCGTGGTTAGCATTTTCCTATAAATAGGTGCTTAGGTTAGAATTGAAAATCACACCAGAAACATAAGCTTTCTCTCTTTCTCTCTCTATATTATCGAGCGTATTTTGTGAGTATTTAGATACTTTGAGAGTTGCTATTCAGTACAAGTTTCATTCAGCATCATATCTGACATTTCATTCTGAAGTACTGTTTCTTTGAGGTAAGGGATGTTATTTTCTTCTTAGATGATATTATTTTCTTCAATATCATTATGCCAAAATATTGGTGAACTTTTTAATCAAATTTGGAACTCTTTGTGTCAGAGTTACTATTCACGTATACGGCACTATTCACGAATACGACATTATTCACCGAAAAATGAAATTTTTTTCTTTTTCGTCCCAGATGTCTTTTATGGTTACTATCTTTGATTGTATCCATGTTTTGTTCTTTATTCTACTTCACACTTGGTTATTATGGAGTATTATTGAATTTGGATAAATCGAAATACGAATCCCTAATATTTGTCTTCTCGTCTCACCGATTCGTTCTCTAAAATGTTTTTCATCATCCTCGGTCCTTAATGGTGATATTTGATGAATATCTTTGGCCTATATAGTGCAAAGATGTATGATTACGATGAATATCTTTGGCCCATAGTGCAAAGATGAAGCAGTGTTGAGATGAACATGACTAACTCGGTGATAAAATGAATATCTTTGGCCCGTAGTGCAAAGATGAATATTTGATGCAAGATGTATATTGATTGATGTTATAGGGATAAAATATTGATGATGGACTTTTAAATTCATAGATGATAGTAGATTTGATTCTCTACTTAACTCTTCTAATGAATTGTTGTTTCCGCTGTAGTTGTTAATCTAAAACTTGTTGTCTATTGTATTTTATTAGATTTTTTCCCTGTTGAGGACGAATGATAATTTGTTACATATTATCTTAGTCATAATATTCTTTACTGGGCTAGTTGAGCTCACCCTTTTCCTTTTTGTTCCATTTTTCTTCTCAGGAGGTGAGAACATAGTAGGATAAAGTCGGGGTATGGAGTGATGGTTCTAGAAAGATGTTTTAGCAGTCCTCACTATTTCTGTAAAATAGTGTATGAATAATTGTAATGAGGACTTATTTGAGTGTGGATATTGTCTAGAAGACAATATTTGTATTTAAACTCACAGTATGTGTTGTCGTATTTTGCACGACAATTGTAATAATAAAGTTGTAGTTATTTTCTGTACCATGTATTTGGCGACTCAGAATGGGTGATGTATACCTATTTTGGGGACGTCACAATTGGTATCAGAGCTTAGGGATATGGTCTCTGGCGGAGATCGGGGAATAGAACTAGGAGGGGAGAGACGAGTAAATCCTTCGCTAGTGTGTCCTACCTAAGCTTATTTGTTGGTCAGTCATAATATAGGGATATTATGTGACATGTTAATTTGTTTAATTAACCCTCGTTTTATGCGATTTTTTAAGAATGGCGGTGAGAACGTTAACAATGGAGTCATGAGGACTGTGGAACAACCTTTGATTACCAACCAAGAGAACGTGCAACAGAAGGCAATATTTCTCTCCGTAAACAACACTACTGAAAGCAAACGATGAATGATGCGATGTTTAGAAGCTTGTTGCAGATTCATGCAAAATCAAACGAGGGAGACTCGTGCACAAAATACGGATGGAAATGATAGCAACGCGCGGTCTGTCACAGCCAAGCAGTTCAAGGAGTTGGGACAACCAGATTTTTGGGGAAAGCCCAACCCGATTAAGGCAAAAACGTGGGTTAAGCAAATGACCAAGATATTCGATGTCTCAATGCGCATTTGAGGAATGTAAGATTCCATTCGCCACCTTTATGTTCCATGGTGAGGCAGATTACTAGTGGGAATCTATGAAGCGTACCCAGCCAACCGCACTCAACATGTCTTGGGAAAAATTTCAGAAACTGTTCAATGACAAGTATTTTCCTGAAAGTATTCGTCATATATGAAGGAGGTATAGTTTATTAGATCGAATGTAACAACATGACGGTGTCCCAAAGACGAGGCGAAGTTCATGAGTTATCCAGGTTTGCACCTCATTTGGTAGAAAATGAGGAACGTATGACGCGGATGTTTCTCAAAGGTCTAAAACCTGAGATTCGATAATATCTTATCTCTCATAATTTTTTTTTATATTCAGATGTTGTAAACAAGGCTCAATTATTAGAGCGTGATAACGAGTATGTTCAACCGAGGGACCACAACCAGGGTCATACTGAAAGTAGTATGCACACAAGCCAATCATGTTTGATGATAAAGCATATACTTTGTAACAATCTTATTCATTTATTAATAAAAAGTATTAATTTATTAAAGGCTTTTAATTATCTATATGATCTTTGTTTTTATAATATGTGATAAACCCATAGTTTTAAGCAATGCTTTTAGAATAATGATGATGATCATTCTAATGAGATCTAAATTCTTAGAAAGCTTAAAACTAAAATAGTTCCCAATCGTTGGATTACTAAATTGGGGATTAGTGAATCCGGATAGATTGGTACATACGTTACTTGCTCATTGATGAGGATGATTGATCTCATGATCATTTGTGTGGAGACACTAAAGCAAGTATGTAGGTGCTTATTAGAGAATAAGTTCACTAAACGTGGCTCGCTAAGGAATACCTAATGGAGTTTTATTTGCTGTCAATAGAAATTTCAGTAGTGATAGTAGTACAAGTAATCCTTGGACTTGAGATCATCATAAGTATCTTGTGTATGATGAGTTATACTTTGACTTATTCCTTAAGACCCTTAGGGTATATCAAAGGGTATGCTTGGGTATAATAAGTTGTATACATGGAGATAATTTATGATCAATAAAGAATCTACCACTTCTAATAAAAGAAGAGAAATGTCTTATGTGATTCGATAAATGACAACCCAAAGTAGTCCTTGGTTAAGGCGTAATGAAATTAGAAAGGAGTTTCTAATTTGCATTATTTGGAGTTGTGCATTTAAGGATCGAAATACATATAATTAAATAAAATAAGACTTGATGAAGAATTCCATGCCTTATATTTAATTGGAACATTGTATGGTGGAAGGATTGAATTTGATTTAAGAACTATTTACTCAAAGGTTCTTTAATGATTAATGTTGAAATCTATATTATCCGGAAAGTCGTTGATCTACAGGAGGCTTATCCCTATCAGAGAATAAATATTATTTATTTAAATAAATTAATTGTTTAATTTATTTATTTAAATAAGATTAGAATTGTTCTAATTGATTTATTCACATTAGGTTTAATATGGAGAACCTAAAGGGTCACACCATAAAAGGAAGAATAATTATTTAAGAAGTTAATGGCATAATCGTAATAATATGTTAAGTATATTTAATTTAATCTATGGTGATAGAATAAATTAAATAGCTTAATATTTATTATTTAATATTTTAGAAATATTAAATATAAATTAATAAGAGAGTCTTATTAATATTATTACAATTATTATTATTTTAATTTCTAAAAGAGTTTAGGAATTAATTTAATATAAGTACTCTCATTTATTTCTAATAGGATTAGGAGGAAAATTAGTTAAAGGAGTTTAATTAATTATCCCTAATAAGATTAGGGAGCTTAATTAACTAAAAGAATTTAATTAATTAAATAAAACCCAATTCCTTAATTGTTAAGGTGGGTTGCCCACATCTATAAATAAGAGGAGTCTTATTATGGGTGTGTGGGTTGTTGTTGATTTTTTCAACATACGTAATAATTCCAATTTGTTGGGAGAGTACACCCTTTCTATAGAGATAGAAAACTAGGGTTTGAGCCAATACCCTTCTTCTTCAATTCTATTCTTTCTTGGTGGATCACCTCTAGAGGCCAAACACATGGGTGGCTAACGTTGATCAAAGGAAGGAACCAAACCAAAGTGGATTCAAGTTGAACGCTAAAAGGATTGGAGGTGAACTTGTACACGAGGAAGCTCGATCTTCAAGGGTATGATTTTATTCTTTATCTTTTCGTTTAATTAATAATTATGCATAAAGGGTGATCCGTATATGGTTTGTAAAATTTTAAACTCGATTTTACACGCTCGCTAATTTTATGCAATTTGATTGCATATGAATATTACAAACCTAACACATATCTAGGGATGCAAAGAATATCAAAGCGATGATAACTAGTGAGGAGGGAAAAATATGGACAAAAGCGGTAACCACTCGGGTGGTCATCGTGGCCATGACAATAGGAGAGGTGAGTCAAGTGGAAATTTTAAAAAGAGGAGATTCAACAATGACGGAAAGACATCAAAGACCAAAGACCAAAGACCAACAATAAATTCTAGGGGAGGAGAATGACCGCCAGTTAGATGCTACAGATGTGGAGAGGAGGGACACATAAGTCCAAACTATTCACAGCCTTCCAAGGTGTGTTTCAATTGTGGAAAAGACGGTCACATAGCCCGATTTTGTCCGGTAGCAAAGTCAAGTCCAACTGGGATGGCGGCACCAAAGGCGACTACAGACAAAATAAAGTCGGTGGTTCAAGGAAGGGCGTTTGACGTGACTGGCCAAAACGCGAGAAACCCAAACGAGGTGATCACGGGTAAGCTAATCTTGAACTCTTGTGAAGTTTATACCTTACTAGATACCGGTTCTACCCATTCTTTTATCTCTTCTACTTGTGCTCAACGTTTAAACTTGACTCCGGAGAAATTGGACTTTGACTTATCTGTTGAAACTCCATTGGGTGAAACCTTCGTTACATCTACAGTTTATAAATCTTGCTTGATCCAAGTTGGCACAATCACATTACTTGTTGATCTTATTTCTTTAAAGATACTTGCATTTGATGTGATTTTAGGGATTAATTGGTTAACCACTCATCACGCCAAAATTGATTGTTTTTGTAAGGGTGTTAGTTTTCATATTCCTAACCAACCTGTTATACTTAATTCAAGCAACTAAACCACTAAAATCACCACTATCATATCAAGCCATAAAGCTATTCGTTTATTGAAAAATGGATGTCAAGCTTTCTTAGCCCATATTATGGACTTGAACAAAAACACGTCAGATTTGAATAATATTCTTGTTGTTTATTTGTGAATAGGAAATAGAATCCTAATTTCCTTAAATAAAGGAGTTTATTTAAATATGGAATAAGATTTCATATTATTCAAAATAAAGGAGTTTATTTGTGAATAGGAAATAGAATCCTAATTTCCTTAAATAAAGTAGTTTATTTAAATATGGAATAAGATTTCATATTAATCAAAATAAAGGAGTTTATTTGTGAATAGGAAAGAATATCCGTGTTTCCTTTAAATAAAAGATTTTTTTTACATGGAATTGGATTCATAATTAATTAAAATAAAAGAGTTTATTTTAATTAAAGATTTTTTTATTACATGGAATTGGATTCCATAATTAATTAAAATAAAGGAGTTTATTTTGATTAAAGATTTTGATTAAAATAAAATAGTTTATTTTATTCAAAATTGGATAAATTAAAATAAAATAGTTTTATTTTGATTTAAATTTGGATTAAAATAAAGGAGTTTATTTTGATTCAAAAATAGATTTTATACTAACTAAATTTGCCCATTAAATGATATCAATATATATATTAAATGTTTATTATTCATTTAGATGAATGTTATTTATTGATGCATATGGTGATGTGTATGATAATAAATGGGATTGATTATGGACTATTGACCAATATGATTGGATTTTATTTTAGTTGGATGCATGAATGTATGGGTTTTATTAAATGGGGTCTCACAGATTCGCCTTCTCTAATTTTTCTAAATATAAATTCTATCTCCTTCTATGTACTTCCCTCGATCACGATCAAGGTTTCTATTTATTTTAAAATAGTTATGTAATAGGAATAGTTAGAATTAATTTTGAAGAATTAGAGATCAAGGAGCAAGGAGCGCTTGAAGACCCGTTTGTAATGGAGCCCAGGTTTAAATGTAATAGTTATATTTAAATATTATTTCTTGCACCCCTAGGGTTTGACCTTTTGGTTCACTTGGTGGCTCTAGTGAACCAAACTAGAATAAAAGTCCATAATCAATCCGAGTAGAATATAGTATTCTATATATGTGCATGCTTATACTATATGTATTATATATTATGCAAACATGCTTCGCATGTTTATTAATACGACGCGATTTTATATATATATATGCATGCGCTTAAACAAGATGAGACAAATTAATAACAAATCCCTCAATTTTTATATTAAGTCCTAAGCGTTCAAAGATATTTGGAATATCGAACGTCGCCTTCTAGCATGATAAAATTAATAGAGTATTAAATATTTAATATGAGTTTGTTGTGTCACCACAAGGCAAGTATTAAGTATTTAAGATGTTAATTTATCACATTTGATGCTTATAAAGAAAATTGAACAATATTGTTTTGTTGTGTCACCACAAGGATGATATTTTTCTTTTTGAATATATGGAGTGCTAGGTTGGACTTAACTTGGATAATTTTGATTCGGATGTGCCACCACTTGATCAAAATAATCTAAGAGGCAAAAATACAAGGAGTCAGATAGTTGATGTAATTGACAAAAGTTGTCTACCTATTCATTTATATATAGTTTGTTGTGTCACCACAAGGCTATATACATTTGAAATGGGATCCTTATTCTCACTAGCAAATCTTTAATTAGATTTCATTTAACTATATAAGTGAGGGTAATATAGTTTGAAGAAAATAGTGGGAGATACCAATTTAAAACAAGACCTAATTTATTTTGGTAATTAATAAAAGAATGTATGTTAAAATGTTGTTAATTATAAATTCATTTACGTAATTTTACAATGTCTAAAATTACCATCATTTGCGAAGCATATTAGATGCTAAATTAACCGTAATCAATTAAATGGATAAGTTAAGGAATTTGAGAATAGTTCTCACTATGAAAAGCTATCTTATGTCCTTAATACGCCTATCCTCGCAATGGTTGCGCATAATGCCTCCGAGGAAGAGATTGCTACTTTTAGAAAGTGGCAAGATGATGCACAGCTGGCTCAATGCATCATGCTCAGATCCACGAGTAACAAGCTTTGTCGTCACCGAACTATGGATACTCCTACTATATTCCTGCACATCAAGTAGTTGATGGCGAGGAAAGTAGGACTGATAGATATCAGATATCTAAAGAGCTCTTCCGATCTAGAATGATCGAAGGCACTACAAGAGATATACATACGTCCTAATGATAATCAATTTGATTGATCAATTAGGACAACGGGTTTTGTCATGGATGGAGAGTTGAGCTAAGATTTGATCTTGCACTCACTCCCGGACTCCTTTCACAATTGTTGTGAATTTTTCATATAAACAAGCTAGATATCAGCTTCACTGATTTGCTTAACATGTTGAAAAATGTTGAGAGTCACTTTCCAACCAAGAAAGATCAAGTCTTACTGGTAGGGGCCATAGGATCTTCTAAAAAGAAGAACGATTCAAAGAAGGTAAATAGAAAGGCATAAACAAAGGATAATAAGAACAAAACTGATACGGATAGCAAAGAAGTTTGCTTCCACTGCAATAAGCCTGGACACTGGAAAGAAACTGCGAGAAGCATCTTGCAGAGGCTAACCAAAGAAGCTTGAGAAGTTTTGTTCATAATACGCTTTTTGTTCATGATTAAAATAAATTTTTCTTTAAGTCAAGGTTCTACTTGGGTATTGGATACCGACTTTGGTTATCATAAATATAGATTTATGAAGGACCAAGCAGTAAGTAGAAAGCTAAACAAATATAAGTAATCCTATGTGTGGAAAATGAAGCAAAGGTTCACGATTAGCTATAGAAACTTATAGTTTAGAAGATCGCTTACTACGGGCAAATCTATTAAGTCAATAAGTTGTTATTGTATTCCAATTCTTGTTAGAAACATTATTTCCATTTTATTGTTGGACAATGAAATCTTTGGTATTATAATTAAGAACAATTGTTGTTCTATTTATAATAATAATGTTTTGTATAGAATCGAATATTACTTAATAAATTTTGTATACTGACTTACATGAAAATAATTTTGCATATTGAACAAATTAGTATAAGAAAAGGAGATGATCATTCAAAGAGTTGAATGTGTGTATTTTTTGAATACAAGTGTGAATTATTTGAAAGGTTCAAAGAATTCAGAAGTGAAACAAATTGACAAAGTTTTAAGATTCTTTGATTAGATCAAGGAATAAATACTTGTGCAATAAGTTTCTAGATCATCTCAAATGGTTTTCTCATAATGGACGCCTCCTGATACGCAATAATTGATTGATGTATCTAAAAAGGAAAAATCATACCTTGTTGGACATGGTGCGGTCCAAAATGATTTTACCGACATTCCAAGATCCTTCAGGATCATGTCCTAGAAATGGTCAGACATATCACTTAAAATGGTAACCTCAAAATCCGGCCCCAAGACTCCATAAAAGTTATGGATGTGGAGGATTCCTAATCTTAAGTATGTTAAGATAAGGGTTGTCCAACTTATGTGAAAAAGTTTCAAAGGATAAGCTTGGGACAAGATTTGACATGTATGATTTGTGGGACATCCTAAAGTAAGTTTAGGGTATATGTTCTATAATCCTACTTAGCAAAAAGGTGTTTGTCATAAACACGCTTCTAAGATAAAGGTGTTTATCATTGAAAGGGCTAGTGGGAGGATAATAGATCTTGAAGAGTTCAAGAACCACAAAACACAATAAGTCAAATAAGAGGAACAGGTAGATGGACCTATTATACCACAACCCAATCAGAATCGAATAGTACAAGAAGATACCTGGAGGTATGGATTCATCATAGATGATGATGATGAGGTACACATCATAGAAGATGATGATCCAATTACATACGATGAGGTAAGTGTTGTAGACACTCGGAGAAATGGATCAAGCAAGTTTCTCAAATATGGAACATTCGTTTTGATGAGGCAATCAAAAGTTTGATTTTATCAAAATAAGAATGAACATAAGTGTACAAAAGGGTCATTGGGAGCGTCGTGACATTTCTAGTATTATATATTGATATACTACGGATGAGGAATAACATACCAATGCTACAATCAAGAAAGATAAAGTTGTCTCAAACATTCCTCCATGAATGATTTGGGAAGAGTATCTTAATTGGGGATATAAATCTATATAGATAGATTTAAGAGGATGCTCGACTTAACCCAAGGAACGATATTCATTTGATGCTAAAGTCGTTTAGCATGGCAAACTCCAAGAGATGTCTCATGTCGATGAGCTATGGAGTGTATCTCTTAATAGTCCCCACAGACTCTCGAAAAGAGAGGTCACATGAGTGACAATCATGTATGCAATGAATGTACGAGAACCGATGTTGATCACCATATTATGGAGAAGTTCACTATGAGCCGTTGAAAACATCTTAAAGTGCTTAACCTAGACTAAGGATGTGATCATATTCATGGTGGGTCTAAATTAAAACTAGAGGGCTTAATGCACTCAAGTTTTTTCGCATGCATCAAGACGACAGTAAAAATCCACTTTAAGGTAAAGGGTTACCTTGGACAAGCAGTGCGTTGAATCGAAAGGTTCCAAACAAAGAAAGAGTTGCCGGGTTTAGTGATAAAGACAAAGTATATAGCTATAAATGAAGTCGTAAGTTGATTGTTTAGATTAAAAGTTCATTACGTAACTAGGAATAGTTCCTAAGTCTCATCTTGGATCTAAACATGTGTCAGGGCACTTTCATTTGATTATTAGAATCATTGAAAGATGGGAAATCACTATAGTAGATAATGGACTCTCATGAACAACATTACATATCCATTAACTAAAGCTTATCCAACAAACAGGATAATCGTCACTTAGAGAAGAAGAGTATAAGATACAACGGCGATTGGCTTTAGTGCAAGTGGGAGATTGAAAGTAGTATGCACACAAGCCAATCATGTTTGATGATAAAGCATATACTTTGTAACAATCTTATTCATTTATTAATAAAAAGTATTAATTTATTAAAGGCTTTAATTATCTACATGATGTCGCTTTTTATAATATGTGATAAACCCATAGTTTTAAGCAATGCTTTTAGAATAATGATGATGATCATTCTAATGAGATCTAAATTCTTAGAAAGCTTAAAACTAAAATAGTTCCCAATCGTTTGATTACTAAATTGGGGATTAGTGAATCCGGATAGATTGGTACATACGTTGCTTGCTCATTGGATGAGGATGATTGATCTCATGATCATTTGTGTGGAGACACTAAAGCAAGTATGTAGGTGCTTATTAGAGAATAAGTTCATCGAACGTGGCTCGCTAAGGAATACCTAATGGAGTTTTATTTGCCTGTCAATCAATAGAATTTCATAGTGATAGTAGTACAAGTAATCCTTGGACTTGAGATCATCATAGATATCTTGTGTATGATGAGTTATACTTTGACTTATTCCTTAAGACCCTTAGGGTATATCAAAGGGTATGCTTGGGTATAATAAGTTGTACATGGAGATAATGTATGATCAATAAAGAATCTACCACTTCTAATAAAAGAAGAGAAATGTCCTATGTGATTCGATAAATGACAACCCAAAGAGTCCTTGGGTTAATGCGTAATGAAATTAGAAAGGAGTTTCTAATTTGCATTATTTGGAGTCAGTGCATTTAAGGATCGAAATACATATAATTAAATAAAATAAGACTTGACAAGAATTCCATGTCTTATATTTAATTGGGACATCAGTATGGTGGAAGGATTGAATTATACTTAGAACTATTTACTCAAAGGTTCTTTAATGATTAATGTTGAAATCTATATTATCCGGAAAGTCGTTGATCGCTAGGGAGGCTTATCCCTATGTAGAATAAATATTATTTATTTAAATAAATTAATTGTTTAATTTATTTATTTAAATAAGATTAGAATTGTTCTAATTGATTTATTCACAACGGTTTAATATGGAGAACCTAAAGGGTCACACCATAAAAGGAAGAATAATTATTTAAGAAGTTAATGGCATAATCGTAATAATATGTTAAGTATATTTAATTTAATCTATGGTGATAGAATAAATTAAATAGCTTAATATTTATTATTTAATATTTTAGAAATATTAAATATAAATTAATAAGAGGAGTCTTATTAATATTATTACAATTATTATTATTTTAATTTCTAAAAGAGTTTAGGAATTAATTTAATATAAGTACTCTCATTTATTTCTAATAGGATTAGGAGGGAAAATTAGTTAAAGGAGTTTAATTAATTATCCCTAATAAGATTAGGGAGCTTAATTAACTAAAAGAATTTAATTAATTAAATAAAACCCAATTCCTTAATTGTTAAGGTGGGTTGCCCACATCTATAAATAAGAGGAGTCTTATTATGGGTGTGTGGGTTGTTGTTGATTTTTCAACATACGTAATAATTCCAATTTGTTGGGAGAGTACACCCTTTCTATAGAGATAGAAAACTAGGGTTTGAGCCAATACCCCTTCTTCTTGAATTCCTATTCTTTCTTGGTGGATCACCTTTAGAGGCCAAACACATGGGTGGCTAACGTTGATCAAAGGAAGGAACCAAACCCAGTGGATTCAAGTTGAACGCGAAAAGGATTGGAGGTGAACTTGTACCTGAGGAAGCTCGATCTTCAAGGGTATGATTTTATTCTTTATCTTTTCGTTTAATTAATAATTATGCATAAAGGGTGATCCGGGTATATGGTTTGTAAAATTTTAAACTCTGATTTTACACGCTTCCGCTAATTTTATGCAATTTGATTGCGCCCATGAATATTACAAACCTAACACATACCGGTGACAGCAGTCATCAAAGCGATGATAACTAGTGAGGAGGGAAAAATATGGACAAAAGCGGTAACCACTCGGGTGGTCATCGTGGCCATGACAATAGGAGAGGTGAGTCAAGTGGAAATTTTAAAAAGAGGAGATTCAACAATGACGGAAAGACATCAGCACCAGCACCAGCACCAACAATAAATTCTAGGGGAGGAGAATGACCGCCAGTTAGATGCTACAGATGTGGAGAGGAGGGACACATAAGTCCAAACTATTCACAGCCTTCCAAGGTGTGTTTCAATTGTGGAAAAGACGGTCACATAGCCCGATTTTGTCCCAGAGCAAAAGTCAAGTCCAACGGGATGGCGGCACCAAAGGCGACTACAGACAAAATAAAGTCGGTGGTTCAAGGAAGGGCGTTTGACGTGACTGGCCAAAACGCGAGAAACCCAAACGAGGTGATCACGGGTAAGCTAATCTTGAACTCTTGTGAAGTTTATACCTTACTAGATACCGGTTCTACCCATTCTTTTATCTCTTCTACTTGTGCTCAACGTTTAAACTTGACTCCGGAGAAATTGGACTTTGACTTATCTGTTGAAACTCCATTGGGTGAAACCTTCGTTACATCTACAGTTTATAAATCTTGCTTGATCCAAGTTGGCACAATCACATTACTTGTTGATCTTATTTCTTTAAAGATACTTGCATTTGATGTGATTTTAGGGATTAATTGGTTAACCACTCATCATGCCAAAATTGATTGTTTTTGTAAGGTTGTTAGTTTTCATATTCCTAACCAACCTGTTATACGAATTCAAGCAACTAAACCACTAAAATCAGTCACTATCATATCAAGCCATAAAGCTATTCGTTTATTGAAAAATGGATGTCAAGCTTTCTTAGCCCATATTATGGACTTGAACAAAAACACGTCAGATTTGAATAATATTCTTGTTGTTAATGAATTTCCTGACGTATTTCCTGAAGAACTTCCTGGTCTACCCCTGAACGTGAAGTTGAATTCTTTATTGATCTTGAACCGGGTACAAAGCCCATTTCTAAAACCCTATATCGAATGGCTCCTATTGAACTTCAGGAGTTAAAATTTCAACTACAGGAATTGTTAGACATTGGTTTCATTCATCCTAGTACATCACCTTGGGGTGCTCCTGTTTTATTTGTAAAGAAGAAAGACGGAAGTATGCGACTTTGTATTGACTACCGAGAATTAAACCATGTCACCATCAAGAATAGGTATCCACTACCTCGCATTGATGACCTGTTTGACCAGTTGCAAGGAGCATAATACTTTTCAAAGATCTATCTTCGTTCTGGATATCATCAGCTGAAGATTAAAACTGAGGATATTCCAAAGATTGCCTTCAAAACTCGGTACGGGCATTATGAATTCTTAGTCATATCTTTTGGATTGACTAATGCTCCTTCTGCTTTCATGGATATGATGAACCGTGTATTCAAGGAATATTTGGATCGATTCGTTGTTGTCTTTATTGATGACATCCTCATCTATTCCAAAAGTCAGAAGATGAAGATCATTTGAGCACAAAGACTTCGTGACAACAAGCTATATGCCAAGTCAAGATCGGTACTTAAGGAAGACTTCCTTGGGCACGCGTGACAAAACAAGAGTATGCTGTCAAGAAATCCAAAGTTGGGAGCAAGTTCAAAGCTTAAGGAAGTAGCATTCCTTAGTTGGGCGGAAGGATTTTGTCAAAACTTGAGTAACTCATTGACCCGTAAAGAAAGATTGGAGCGAAGCAATCAGAAAGTTCCAAGAGCTCAAGAGGAGACTCATTTTCGAAGCTCGACAATACCATCCGGTCGATGGATTTGTTATCTGCTTAGCTTAGTTCGTGCAAAGTGTTATCGGAGATTCGTGGGAAGGATTTTCTCAAATCGCTCAAAGACTGAGAGGAATTAACTCATGACCGAGTCGTAAAGATGCTTTTAAATTGTGGGAGAAAGTGGAGGAATACGGATCATAAAAGCCTCAAAAGAGTTTCAAAATGACGAGCTCAAGAGAGACCATAGCATTCAATATCATCCCGAAAGAAAGCGTAGTGGTGACGACGATTGAGTAGAATATCGATACGGCACGAAAAGTGCGATGTTGTTAACACAAAGACCCATTTTCAGATTTAATTTACAAAGGATGGAGATAGAGTTAAAGACTCTAGGAACCCACATGATGATGGCAAATATACGAGTAGAACCGACTTTAATTGTGACGCCCCCAAAATAGGTATACATCACCCATTCTAAGTTGTCAATACATGGTACAGAAACAATTACAACTTTATTAATACAACAATAAAACTGTGAGTTTAAATACAAATATTATCTTCTAGACAATATCTATACCCAAATAAATCCTCATCACAATTATTTATACATTATTTTACAAAAATGGTGAGGACTACTAAACAACTCTCTCTATAACCATCATTCCATACCCCGACTCGTACTCGCTACATTCTCGCCTCCTGAGAAGAAAAATGGAACAAAAAGAAAAAGGGTGAACTCAACTAGCCCAGTAAAGAACATTATGACTAAGATAATAAAAAACAAATTATCGTTAGTCTTCAACAGGGAAAAATCTGAGAGAATATAATAAACAACAAGTTTTAGATCAATATTTGCAGTGGAAAATAATAATTCATAGAAGAGTTACGTAGAGAATGAAATCTACTAGTATCTATGAATTTAATGTATCCATCAAATGATATTTTTATCCTCGTAACATCAATCAATGCACATCTTGAATCATATATTCATCTTCGCACTATGTGCCAAAGATATTTATCATGGGTCATGTTCATCTCAACACTGCTCATTTTTGCACTACTACCAAAGATATTCATAATAAAATCAACCATCTTTCAGACTATGTGCCATCATCATTTAGGATCGAGGATGATGAAAATATTTTTAAAGAAAACGAATCCAAAGTGAAACAAAAGAACAAATATTAAGGATTAAGTACTTTTAAACAATCCGAAAGTTCAAAAATACTTCATAAATAATCATCTTCAAGTAAAATTCAAGAATGATCAAAACATGGATACAAACAAAGCTAGTATCCATAATAGACATTTTGGACGAAAAGGAAAAATTTTATTTTTTGATGAATAGTGTCGTATTTGTGAATAGTGTCGTATACATGAATAGTGCCGTATACGTGAATAGTAACCCCGACACAAAAAGTTCCAAATTTGATTAAAAGTTCAAACCAATATTTCGGCATAATGATATTGAAGAAAATAATATCATTTTAAAAAAAAATATATCCTTACCTCGAAAGAATAGTATTTAATTACCGACTCATGAATAAAGTCTTTGAAGAAACTTACACCGTATAGCAACACTCAAAGTATCAAAATACTCACAAGAATACGCTCAATATATAGATAGAGAAAGAGAGAGAAAACTTCAGTTTCTGGTGTAATTTTCAATTCTAACCTAAGCACCCTATTTATAGGAAAATGCTTAGAACACCAAAGCAGAAAATTTAATAAAATATTATAATAATTACAAAATTTTCCTACGCCCACTTTTACTAATTGAACTCAGCACTTTGCACATGTTTGTGTAGCCCACCAAACACAAAAAACGTTTTTCTTGTTTAAATTATTTTAAACTTACAAAAATCAATTATTTCGGAATTTCGGAACTTCAATAATTCATAATAAACAGCCCTTTTATCAGAAAAAATCGAACCACATGTCCTTTCCATAAGAAATTTCATTTTCTATAACTTTGTAAGTTTAAGTTTTTTCAAATTCCCAACAAAAATTGACCGAAATCCACAAACGAGCGATTTTATAGGCTATAATCAAATTTCAGTCAAGAAATGAGGTCCACAAACATGAAAAACATGTTTTAAATATTTTTAGTAACAAAATTACTCCTCCTTCTCATATACTCATATATCCTACATTCATTGTAAAAATATCACCATTATTATATTATTAAAAATATAATAATATATTTAAATGAATTATTTTATCAGAAAAAGATAAAATATTTATTTTCAACGATTGTCACATTAAAAATTTTCTCCATCTATATCCACATAAAATTAATATTTTCCTCATCATATAAATCAATAATTAATTATTCACAAATAATATATTAGTAATCACAATCATCGATAAACTGACGGTTCCTGGGATAGAGGGGCTTTCAATAAGGATTTCTCTTCTTGGTAGCCGCAATTAGATTACCTAACCTCTCCTTAGACAGAACTTTCTAGACATTTCCAACAATGTTATCCAATAATATTATTCAGATAATATGAATTATTGCTCCGATAATGGAAAATACTATGTAATGACAATTATTGAAACAACAGTAATATAAAATATCAATGCAGCAATTATTGAATCAATAAAATAAAATACTGAACAGTAATTACTGTAACAATTATTGAGTAGTGTCTTCTTACGTAAGAATCAATAATTGGTGCAATACCGTGTGCTACTGTGTTTTAACCACCGAGTATTTCAACAGTATTAACGGTAACAACTACGCCGTTATTTATAACTAACTTATTCTTGTCATTTTCTTCATCCAATCGCTTTTCGTTATGGGGCCCACAAAAGGCTGCGCCGTCGTACAAATATTCCCCGACAGCAAGAATATTCCACGACCAAACGAATATTCCACAACAACGATGAATATTTTATAACCACTTGCTTATTTGAAATATTTACGCATTTTTACCCATAACTAACCACATTAATCAAATCAACCCTTACTATTTCAAAATAATAAATAAAGGAATTTAAATTTTATTTATTAATAATTTGGGGTCTTACATTAATCGATAAAGTTAAAGCTGCTCAAGCCACAGACCCAGAGATGATATGTATGAAGACGAAAGTGCAAGAAGGTGCTATTCCGGAGGCAAGAATCGATGAAGAAGGAATACTTCGAGTCAACTCCAGACTTTGCGTTCCTAATGATTCTGACCGATCTTCGACATACATTTTGGTGGAGCAATATGAAGAAAGAGATCGCGGAGTTTATCTCGAGGTGTTTAACTTGTCAACGTGTAAAGGCGAAGCATCAAGTGACAAAGGGTCCATTGCAACCACTTGAGATTCCGAAATGGAAGTGGGAACACATTACTATGGATTTCGTTACAGGTCTTCCCAAGGTTTCTCAAGGTATAGATGCGATTTGGGTTATTGTTGATAGATTAACCAAGTCGGCTCATTTCTTACCTATACGTGAGACTTATTCCCTTGAACATCTTGCTAGTATGTATGTGAATGATATTGTGAGATTGCATGGCATGCCAGTATCCATAGTTTCGGATCGTGACCCAAGATTCACTTCACGATTTTGGGTTAGCTTGCAAAAAGCTATGGGCACGGATTTATGATTCAGTTCGGCATACCATCCTCAAAAGGACGGACAATCAGAAAGGACTATTCAAACCCTTGAAGATCTATTAAGACTCTGTGTCCTAGATTTTAAAGGAAGATGGGATAAGTACTTGCCACTGGTGGAATTCTCCTACAACAACAGTTATCAAACAAGTATAGGCATGGCTCCATTCGAGGCGTTATATGGACAAAAGTATCGTTCTCCAGTATGCTGGGACGAGGTGGGAGAAGCAATATTGTTGGGACCAGAATTAGTATGCATGACTACAGAAAAGATTCAAATGATCTGGCAACGTATAAATGCCTCACAAGATAGACAAAAGATTTATGTTGATCTTCATCGAAAGGACGTCGAGTTTAATATTGGAGATCATGTATTGTTACGTATTGCTCCATGGAAGGGAGTTACAAGATTTGGGAAAAGAGGAAAGCTCAATCCACGATTTGTTGGTCCATTTGAGATTCTTGACCGAATAGGAAATGTAGTCTATAGACTCGCATTACCTCCAAGTATGTCTCGTGTTCATAATGTTTTTCACATATCTATGCTTCGTAAATATGTGAAAGACCCAAACCACATTATTGCGTTGGAACCAGACGAGATAGCCGAAGATTTAACGTACGAGGAGGTACCTGTTAAGATATTGGATAGGAAAGAGCATATCCTACGAACAAAGGTTATACCACAAGTTAAGGTTTTGTGGAGGAACCATGCTATTGAGGAAATGACTTGGGAGTTGGAATCGGAAATGAAAGCGAGGTACCCTCACCTTTTCAAAATACTAGGTGCGTACGTCAATTTCGAGGATGAAATTTCATAAGGAGGGGAGGTTGTAAGACCCCAACTTATTATGAATAAGATTAAATTTTCTCTATTTATTATCTTGAAATAATTAGGAGTTAATTTGATATAATACTTTGTTTATGGGTGAAATGTGCAAATTTTACAAAATAAGCAAGTGGTTATAAAATATTCATTTTTGTCGAGGAATATTCGTTTGGTCGTGGAATATTCTTGTTGTCGGGGAATATTCGTACGACGGCGCAGCCATTCGTGGGCCTCACAACAGAATAACTGTCGGATGAAGAAAACGATAAGTTTGAATTTTTATAAATAACGGCGTAGTTGTTACCGTTAACACTTTTGGAATACCCGGTGGTTAAAATACAGTAATATGCGTGGTTGCACAGTAGCACACGGTAGTGCACAATATTTTTGAATTATTGATTCTTACGTAAGAAGGCACTACTCAATAATTGTTACAGTAATTACTTTTCAATATTTTATTTTATTAATTCAATAATTGCTGCATTAATATTTTATATTATTGTTGTTTCAATAATTGTCACTACACAGTATTTCCCATTATCAGATCAATAATTCATATTATTTGAATAATATTATTAGATAACATTATTGGCAATGTCTAGAAAGTTCTGTCTAAGGAGAGGTTTGGTCACCTAATTGAGCGCCAGTAAGGAGAAATCCTTATCGGAAAGCCCCCACTTTCCTGGGAACGGCCTTATTGTCATAATTGTGATTCTGTAATATTATTTGTGAATAATTAATTATCGATTTATATGATAAGAAAATATTTATTTTATGTGGATATAATTGATGGATATATCTATTTTATGTGGTTATAATTAAAGGAATTAATGTTGAGGTATTTTTGTCGGAATGGAGGTATTAAAAATCAAATCACTGTTCTTGAGATATATTGTGTGAGTTATAATTTTTAATCTGACCATTGGATTGTTGTGATTTTTGGATATGTTATACATATATAAGTTGAGTATATTTTCACAAATTTTGAACCGTTAAAAATGAACGTATGATTTGTTATGAATTTTAAGAGGTGATTGATTCGGAAATAGGTTTATAAATAATTTTGGTGGAAAATTCTAGAATTGAGTGGGCCCCACTTGTGGTTGGTGAAGAAATGTGCTAAATTTATTTCAAATGTGGTGGGTGGAAATAGTAGCAGGTAAAGCCATCAGGTAGCAGGTCAAGTCTGCTTCGGCGTGCTAGCATTTTTCTATAAATAGGTGCTTAGGTTAGAATTGAAAATCACACCAGAAATATAAGCTTTCTCTCTTTCTCTCTCTATATTATCGAGAGTATTTTGTGAGTATTTAGATACTTTGAGAGTTGCTATTCAGTACAAGTTTCATTCAGCATCATATCTGACATTTCATTCAAGTACATTGCTTTTTTCGAGGTAAGGGATGTTATTTTCTTCTTAGATGATATTATTTTCTTCAATATCATTATCTTAGAAATATTGGTGAACTTTTTAATCAAATTTGAAACTTTTTGCTCTGGGGTTACTATTCACGATACTATGACTATTCACGAATCATGTGACACTATTCACCAAAAATGAAATTTTCTTCTTTTTCATCCCAAATGTCTTTTATGGTTACTATCTTTGATTGTATCCATGTTTTGATCTTTATTCTACTTCACACTTGGTTATTATGGAGTATTATTGAATTTGGATAAATCAAAATACGAATCCCTAATATTTGTCCTTCTGTCTCACTAAATTCGTTCTCTAAAATATTTTTCATCATCCTCAGTCCTTAATGGTGATACTTGATGAATATCTTTGGCCTGTAATGCAAAGATGTATGATTACCTGATGAATATCTTTGGCCCGTAATGCAAAGATGAATAGGTATTGAGATGAACATGACCAACTGGTGATACAAATGAATATCTTTGGCCCGTAGTGCAAAGATGAATATTTGATGCAAGATGTATATTGATTGATGTTACAGGGATAAAATATTGATGATGGACTTTTAAATTCATAGATGATAGTAGATTTTATTCTCTACTTAACTCTTTTAATGAATTGTTGTTTCCGCTGCAGTTATTGATCTAAAACTTGTTGTCTATTGTATTTTATCAGATTTTTTCCCTGTTGAGGAATAATGATAATTTGTTTTATATTATCTTAGTCATAATATTCTTTACTAGGCTAGTTGAGCTCACCCTTTTCCTTTTTGTTCCATTTTTCTTCTAAGGAGGTGAGAACATAGCAGGATCTAGTCGGGGTATGGAGTGATGGTTCTAGAAAGATGTTTTAGCAGTCCTCACTATTTCTGTAAAATAGTGTATGAATAATTATAATGAGGACTTATTTAAGTGTGGATATTGTCTAGAAAACAATATTTGTATTTAAACTCACAGTATGTGTTGTCGTATTTTACACGACAATTGTAATAATAAAGTTATATTATTTTCTGTACCTTGTATTTGGTGACTCAGAATGGGTGATGTATTCCTATTTTGGGGGCGTCACATGATGAATGTGAAGAAGAAGGTTCAAGATGGCGTTATTCTACAAGTAAGAATCGATGAAGAGAGGAAATCTCAACCCTTGATTTTTTTTGGCCCATTTTAAATCCTCGATTAAGTAGGAACTGTGGCTTATAGACTCGTTTTACTGCCAAGTATGTCACGTGTTCATAACGTTTTTCACGTATCGATGTTATGTAAATATGTGGACGACCCAAACCACGTTATTAAATTAGAACTAGACGAGATAGCAGAAGATTTAACGTATGAGGAGATACGTGTTAAAATCTTGGATAAGAAGGATCGTATTCAACACTCAAAGGTTATACCTCAAGAGTTAGAATCTGAAATGAAGTTAAAGTATCCTCATCCCTTCGGCATACCAAGTACGTACGTAAATTTCAAAATATTCACGAGATTGTGAGACCCCAAATTTTATGAATAAAGATTTAAATTTCTCGAAATATTTTTTTTTGAATATTATGGTGTGGATTTGATATAATGTTATAGTTGTGGGTAATATTTATAAATTTTGAAAAGTATGCAAGTTGTTGTATAATATTCGATTGTTCGGGGAATATTCTTTTTTTTGGGAATATCCGCATACGATTTACACAATCATTGGTGGACCCCACAACGGAATTATCATTTAATTGAGAAAATGACAAAATATTTTTATGAAAATAACTACGGAAGTTTTACCATTAAAACCGTTGAACTACTCAGTAGTAAAAGTACAAAGAATCTGCTGTGGTTGCATAAGTAGCAATACAATGTATTGGTTATTGATGTTTACGTGAGAATTCACCGCTTATACTCAATTATTATCTACAAGAATTGTTGCATCATATCTCTCATATTATTGATTCGATTATTGTCACAAAGAGCATCTCGCATAATATGCTATATTATTAAATAAATAATTGAGACGACAAAGTTATTCATATTATTAAATTGCAATATTTACAATGTCTAGAAGTTCTATTAAGGAGAGATTTGGTCATCTAATTGCGCGCCAATAAAGAGAAATCCTTGTCGAAAAGCCCCCTCTTTCCTAGGAACGACCTGGTTGTTAAATATTGTGAGTTGTAATATTAATGATGAATAATTTCGTGTTGATTAAAGATGAATTTGATAGTTTTATTGTGTTGATATTATTTGTGTTAGTGGAAATCGACATTTATTTCGATAATAATTGATGTCTGGAGGTTATATTGTTCAATCGGGTATTCGGGGCACTTTTTGTGTCAGAGTACTATTCACGAGTTACTATTCACGGGTTACTATTCACCCAAATTACTATTCACTCTAGTATTGTTCACTCGGGTATTTAGGATAATTTTCGTGTCAGAGTACTATTCACGAGTTAATATTCACGGGTTACTATTCACCCAAATTACTATTCACTCTAGTATTGTTCACTCGAATATTTGGGACACTTTTCGTGTCGGGGTACTATTCACGGGGTACTATTCCCGAAGTACTATTCACCCAAAAAATATATTTATTTTCGGTCCAAATCATTTTTTGGTACAATATTATTCCATGAGGAGATGTGCTAATTTTTCAGACCGTTGGTTGAAATTATAATAGTAAATCAATATGGATCGCTGGTTTAAAGTTTTAATAGTGAATCAGTATGGACCGTTGCTTTAAGTTTTAATAGTAAATCAATATGGACCATCCGTTTAAAAGAAAATCAATCTGGACAGCTTCATGAATTAGTTACTATTCAAATCCATTCTCCTATAAAATAAGCTCATTCCTTCATTATTTCTTACTTAATTCATTGAAACTCTAGAGAGAAATTATAGAGAGAAAAAGAAGAGAAGTCTCGCTACCTTTCTATTCCAAAGATCACTTTTATTCTAAGGTAAGGGGTATTATTTCTTTCTTATTAATGAAGAGAACTTCTGTTATTCCATTCTTTATTATTATGTTGGAATAACCTGTTATGCGAAGTACCGCATACATGGTGAAATTCTTCTGTTATTCCATTCTTTATTATTATGTTGGAATAACCTATTTATGCGAAGTACCACATATATGGTGAAATTCTTCTATTATTCCGTTCATTATTATAATGTCGGAATATCATGTCTGTGCGTTTACGCCGGACCTGGTTCCATTATTTATTATTTTATCTAATATCCCGTCTGCGTTTACGCGGACCGGTTCCATTATTTATTATTCTATCGGAATATCCTCGCTCGTGCATTTACGCAGGATTTCTGGTTCCATTATTTATTATTCGTCAGAATATCCCGTCTGCAAAATGCTGCCTTTGGATTCTGGTCCATTACTTATTATTATGTTGGAATAACCTGTCTGTGCGGTCTATTGCATGCATGGTGATTTATGTTGTTATTCCATTCTTTATTATTCTGTTGGAATATCCTGTCGGTGCGTTTACGCATGACCTGGTTCCATTATTTATTATTCATTGGGAAACCTCTCTGCATGCGCCTATCGCATCGCACGCATGGTGAATCCTTCGTTATTCCATTCTTTATTATTCATTTGAATAACCTGCTCACGTGGATTACCTCATGGACGGTGAAAATCCATTTTCGGCTTGTAATTTTTCTAACCTCAAAAATTTCTAGTAAAGTCATAATATAAGCATTGAATCGCTGATTATGATGAAAGTCATAATAAAAGCATTGGACTGATAAAAATCATGGGTATATATAGTATTAGTAAGTGTTATGATGAGTTATGTTGGTTATTATGTGAAAACATGAAAGTTTCTTAGAAATCACAAAGGGTTGAAAAATCATATTTTGGTGAAAATGGAACATGAAATTCAATTGACCATATCTCCTATTATATTTTGAATTTTTGAGTGTGGTCAAGTTCTAGAGTTAGATCTATGAGTTTTCTAACTTATCCAAGTGGAATCACTGGAAAAGGTGTTGTAAATTTTCGTGTAGACTGATTTTAGCAAAGGAGTCAAAAACTGCAAAATACCAAAAAGCTACTGCCCAGAAATTTAAAAGGGATGTTTCGACAACTTAATTTATGAGAAAAATTCCGGCCTTTTGGGACATGAAAATATATGGTATAAAGTAACTCCTGTCCAAAAATGAGCTCATTCCAACTTAAAATGAGCAAGTTATGACTATTTCAATATTTAGGTTTTTTCGATTGAAAAAACGCTTATAATCTGAAAGTTCTATAACTCACGCACCATGAAATTTAAACCTGAAACTCACGTTAACATGTGTAAGATCCCCGCCAAGATTTGGGAATTTCGAGTTAAACTTGAGGTAACTAATTTCTTAAGGAATTAATTAGAAATTAATTTTGAAAAATAGTAAATGAATTTTTAAAATTTCGAGAAAATATATGTTCAATATGGGACTATATTCGCTAAATTGCCTTAAAAAAAATATTTTTGGGACCGATTTGGTATTTTTCATGAAAATAATCTAGTTATGAAAGAAAATGAGTTAAATATGTTATGTGAAGTAACAAAATTGGAAAATAGGATTTTATGGCTTGGAAATCCTATATAGGTATATGTAGATTTTTGATGAGGATTTGATCGGGTGGTGATGAAATCTTATGAGTATGGCATTCTTGAATGATTAAATGCATTATTTGGTAAAGTGTAAACAATTGAAATAAATTATTTATAAGTTTAAGAAGTGATTAAAATATTGTTATAATATTAATAATATTAGATTATGAGTTTATTAAGTAATTGATAATATTTGGATAAATTTAAAGTCTTTAATATTTATCCTTGTTTTTGTTTGATTAATGCTTATATCATTGTCATCATTCTCATGTTTATATTGTGATAAAAGTCATCTTCGACTTACGCATGCATAGATGGACTTGGTGTGATTACGACTGTGGATTATTCTTAAGATAGTCACGACCGTAATGTATGACGAATGATGTGGTAAAATCCTCTCAATGGCCCGTAGTGCATTGATGGACGCTTTTTTTGGTATGATTATGACACTGTGGATTATTCTAAGATAATCTTGACCATTGATGATTTAATGAATATCGTTGGCCCAGTAGTGCGGGGATGATTTGATGATATGGTTTATTTATTAAGTTGAGTCTCAAATGATGAAAATTGATGAAAACATTTTAAATCATGTAAGATAATAGATTTTATTCTCTATTCGACTCTTCTATTGGATTACTTGTTCACCGCAGCTTAAACTTGATGTCTATCAGATTTTATCGGTTTAACATTGTTGAAGACTATTGATAATTTATTCTATATTATCTTAGTCATAATATTTTTTATCGGGCTAGTTGAGCTCACCCTTTCTTTCAATTGTTCTCTTCGTGAAATGAGAATATAGTTGGGACGAGTGGGAGAACGAGTGACTGGTCGGATGATAAGCATTAGTAGTCCTCACTATTCCGTTAAATAGTGTGACAATAAATGTAATGAGAAATCCTTTCGAGTGTGGATATTGTCTAGATGACAATATTCCTATTAAAACTCTCGCTTTATGTATTGTCGATATTACACTTACATCAGTATAATGAAGTTTGTATTTATATTCTGTACCATGTATTTGGCGACTCAGGATGGGTGATGTATACCTATTTTGGGGGCGTCACACCATCTCCCAAATTCTAATTACAATTCATTCCTATTTAGGCATCTTCTTGCACAGAGATGGTCTCAAAGAAAATACATCACAGAGATAGCCTAAATGTTAAATCATTTAGGCTTTCTGGAAATGATTGAAGGCTTTGCAGAAAATACAACTCGTTTCAAGGGAAGGGTTTCCAAATTGTCAAAAAATTGGATCTCTATTGAATTCGGGTTTCTTCAGATATACGTCACCAATAGATCTCAAAACCTGGAAAAGAAAAAAAGATTTAAAACATCATCTCAAACATATATATTTGTTAAATGTAAAAGTGAAAAGAGGGAAAGTGAAGCTAGCCAAAGGCATACATTAGCTCAATACCAATACTTTTCAGTTTTCAAAGTTCAAATGTGACATTAATCCAACAAAGTAAAATAATAGCTTTAAAGTACTAAAGTTCCAACAGATATTAAGCTCAACTATACCATACACAAATGTGAGTTATCTCAAATATACCACAAAAGCATAACCTTTCAAGACCCAGATGTTCATCCAAGCCTCCGATATCTGAATCATAGATAAACAACCATCTGACTCCAACAAATACACTCGATTTCCAGTCCCACAACTTAATTCATTGTACTTTTGTGTCAACAAATTGCAAGCCAAACCCACAAGAGTAGTTTCACCATCTAGATAAAATCGAGTAACGGGTCTTTCTCTACTTTTAGGAAGCAACTTATACTCTTTAGTCATGGGATTACAAACATAATAAACACCCTTATCAAGAATGCTTGAGCAACACAACAATCCATTACAAGATGCTCTAACTTTCACCCTATCCTTAATAAAATCCAACGAAAATTCAGATACACCCCTAAAATTATCAACACAAATTAAACTTGATCTGGAGTGTGATGACTCAGTAACCTCTATCAGTACCATAGGATTTCTAACAGACATTTCATTGTACACTTGTATAAAATATTTATCTGATACCAATTTGTACCACAATTTACAAACACACTTAGCTCTGAACAGGGATTTCATAGGCAATCTAGTAAGAATTTGAAGAATAACTTCATCTGGGAAAAACCCATACTTTAAATAGGGTAGATTCATCGTACGATTACTAGAAAGAACCAAAAAGTGCTACATAATCGAAAGAATGATCGAGAATCGCTTACGCAGTTCCATCTTCAGCTGTGAAAACCCGTGAAACGTCTGATCTCCAATCAATCACGATTCACAAGAGGAAAATAAATATGGAATTTTGCAAGATCAAGGAAATGATACCCACAGATCGTAAATGAAATGCAACCAAAAAGAAACCTCATATTCTTATCCTAAATTGAGGGGGGAGAAATAGTACCGCGTTCTAAGAGTACAAATAAAAGAAGAATAAAGGAAGAGAAGGGACGGTTTGTGAAGAAATGGCTTACCGTTTTGTGAAGATTTGGACTTCCGATTTGTGAGGGAATCGATTCTAGGGCACGATTTTATTGCTTCCGATTTGTGAAGATTTGATTTGTTTTTTGCTCTATCGTTCGCTCTGAAATTTGGAGAAGGAAGTGCAAGGAAGGAAGTCTGAGGAGAGAGGAGGTGATATGTGTTTTTATGTGTACGGTGTTTTTTATTTTAAGGTTTTGTAAATGGGACCCACAAGAAGAAGCCATGAAATATTGAATAAAGAGAGTTCAGAGTTGGCGAGACCATACATTTTTTTAAGTCCGTTCTGAAGTCTGTCTATAGAGTCCGCCTAAGAACCTGACTATATATAGAGTCTGCCTAAGAACCTGACTATATATATATATATGTATGTATGTTATGTTCTACTTTGTTGATACTAACTTAAAAACATCAAAAGCACAATCCCCTTTACATATTCGTTTATTTCAAAAAAAAATTATCCAAATCTAGTGGCGAACCTAGGCACGAGGCAGGGGGCACTTGCCTCCTGAAATTTTAGGGGGGTAGGGGGTCAATATAAAAAAAATTATTTGAGGGGTGTTAAATGAAATTGTTATATTTGATACTCCCTCCGTCCTTTAATATAAGTCGTTTTAGAGATATATACAAATATTAAGAAAATGATTGTATAACATTAAATATAATATCTATTGTATATATTTTTCTTGTATTAAAAAAAGAGAGCGTTATTTATTAGACAAAAAATAGTGAGAGAACTAAAGATATATTTAATATTTAGAGTAATATTAAAAACTAAAAAATTAATACTTACTTGAAATCTTCAAACCAATTTGTATTAAGGGGATAAAAATAATTATCTAAAATAACTTATATTAAGGAGAGAGAGTATAAAAATTATTAAAATAAAGTCTAAAAATAAGGGATATTGACTATAAGTATTTAGGGATAATGAGATTGTTCTTAACACATTCTTCAAATAATTTTTTTCATTTTTTCATTTGGTCCTTTTTTTTTCGTTTTTTTTTTGACAAATGATAAACATAGGTTAAATTGAAGATATACAAAAAATTTTATTTAAATATATTTGTTTCTATTTATAAAAAAATTGTGCTTTTTATTGTTTTAAAATATTTTTAGTTGATTTAAGTATTAAAAAATATAAATAAATAATTATATTTTGATTTAAAATATCAACTAAGATATACATGATTATATTTTATAAAATGATATTTTTTTCTCTTTAACATTTTTTTTCAAAATTACCCCCTAAATTGTGAAGCTGGATCTGCACATGTCGAAATCTATCAACTAAAGGGGGGGTCTTGTTAATTGCGCGCCTCAATCTTTTGACCTTTTACGTGTTCATGATCGATAGAAAAGCCACAGTCGGCCACGCTATAAAATAATTATATATATCTTATATATTTCATATATTCTATAGAGAAAGGTTCATAACTACATTTATACTAAATTTCTTAAAATCAGGATCCTGTCAAGGATTGTTTTGAGATTTATAGAATCAGATCGTAAAATTGAATTGTAGAATCGTAAAATTTTATAAAATTAAATATAAATTATTTTAATATGAGAATGTAGTTTAAATACACAATATTTATTATAATATTATTTTATATCTGTATCATATCATATTTAAATTATTAGAGAAGATTAAAGTATAAATTCTCACATTAATTGTTACATTTTAGTAGAATTCGGCCATAACTTTTATATAAAATAGATTTTTATTATATTTATAAATATATATAATCAATAAACTTAATACTTGTAAAAATCGATTACTAATTTCACATTTATCAAGTGGTAAGTGTCAAACAAGCGACTTGAACACTAATTACATACTTAAAACTAATTCAACTAATGAAAAAGCATATAGTAGCAATATTTCAGATCAAATGCATCTATAGGGAGTATAGGCTACATATTAAATTAAAAGTTTAGAACTTTAGAAATTGTGAGTTTAAAAGTTTTTGATTTAGTTAAGTCATTTGTATAAGTCAAAAAGAGCAAAAATTATATACTTTTAGGACCGTATGATTCCCACACCAATCTTATGATCCTATCCACACGATTTTACGATTCCACACGATCCTATGTGATCCTGTGTATAATTGCGATTCTAATCCAATTTGTTTTCTATGGGATCGCGATCCTATATAGTCCTACAATCTGAATCGGGATTTTAACAACCGTGATTTATACAAACAAAGTACTCTTTTGATACATCTCTTATTATTCAAAATTTGATCAAATGATTGCAGACACTTGAAATTTTGTTTTCTTGTTACTAACTATACAGGAGGGCAAAAGCGTCTTTTTTACACTCCAAAAATAACCCTGAAGGACCACAACATCAAATCTAACCACGAAGACATCCCCGTAAAACATCAAATTAACCTTGGAGATCAACCCTAAGAAAAAGAAAAGTTGGCAGCAATCAAACTTGGAGAGAACTACGAATAGCGATGAAAGACCGAAAAGACCCACAACCCCAGAGACCCTCTAAGGAAAAACGGTCATTTTAACAATTCAACTTCAACAACCCTAATAAAACTGTAAATAGGGTCACAAAGAGCAATTGCAGCACTTTCGAGCACAAACTACGCAAAACAGCTCAACGGACTGCCTACGAAAACCCTAAGATGTCATTTCTATCATGGACAAATTTTTTGTCACGCACAAAATTTTGTCATAATTTGTTAATTAATAATTACGAAATTCATAATCGTCACTAAAACTTTTGCTTTTGTGACGACCTCTAATTTTGTTACTATTAATCATTTATATCGTCACTAATTTACACATTTGATGACGATTAACAAAATTTCGTCACAAGTAATTTTGGAGGTAGAAACATACATAATAGTTTGTCATTAATTATTTATAAAATTTAGTGACAATGTGCTTTCGTCACTAATGTTCACATTTAGTGACGTCAAATACAAATTCATCACAATTTTATATGGAGGCAAAAAATTTCTGAAATTTTTTGGAGGGAAATTTTTTAAAGACGAAAAAATAATAATTTATGACAATTTGTATTGTCATAAATACTAATTTTATATGACGAGATAATAGTTTGTCACTAATTAGATGAGTAGATAAGTGACAAAAATGGTTCGTCATAAATTCTTATATTTAGTGACAAAGTACATAATATTGTCACAATTTTATTTGGAGGCAAAATTTTTTTGAAAAATTTTGGAGGAAAATTTTTTAAAGACGAAAAAGTAATAATTTATGATAATTTGTATTGTCATAAATACCAATTTTATATGACGAGATAATAGTGCGTCCCTAATTAGATGCGTGGATAAGTGACAAAAGTGGCTCGTCATAAATTCTTATGTTTAGTGACAAAGTACGTAATATCGTCACAATTTGATTTAGAGGCAAAAAATTTAAAAATTTTGGAGGTAAATTTTGTAAAAACGAAAAATTAATAAATTATAACAATTTTTATTGTCACAAATACCAATTTTATATGACGAGATAATAGTGCGTCGCTAATTAGATGAGTGAATAAGTGACAACACTGGTTCGTCATAAATTCTTATATTTAGTGACAAAGTATGCAATGATGTCATATTTTTATATGGAGGCAAAAAATTTCTCAAACAAACTTGTATCCAAACGACGTCACCAATCTTTCTTTTATCATTGCCAGCTTCCATTTTGTCAAGAACCTCCATTATCAATTTTCAATAATCCCAATTTGAAGGCAGAAATTATTTGACATTTTATGTATGTTTCTATATTTTGATTTGAATTGATTAGTAGTTGTTCTAATTGAACAATTACGATTTTGAAATGATTTCATGTTATTGTTGTTGATGGTTGTTATTGTTGTTGATGATCTTGTATATTTTTGATAATCTAAATCACTATTTAGTTTAAATTTTTGACGAACACTACAAAAAAATGGACATTTGGCAACGATTTTTCAGGTAACGACTTATAAAGTCGTTGCCAAAAATGCATATAGCAACAAAATTTGTCATTCGTTGCAGTTTGTGAAAGCCTTTCATTTTTCATAACGAAATTCATAGGTCGTTGCAAAATTTTGTTGCCAAATCGTTGGCGGGAAAAAACCCCCTCGCCTATTTACTTTTTTTTTTGTTGCCGATGAGATTTCTCATAATCATCGGCAATAAAAAATTTTTGTTAATATATTTTGTTGCCTAATATGGGTCACATTCATTGTCAGCAATTTTTTTCTGTTGCGTATTTTATATAGTAAATTGTTGCCCAAAATTAAGATAAACTCAATAAACATGTTTTAGCCTCTTCTTTTTTTCCCAAAACACATCATTTTGTATTTTAAAATTATTATTTATTTGGACATAAATTTATATAGTCAAATGGTTCACTCCCTCCGTCTCTAAATAAATACCCATTTTAAAGTTTTTTTGGTCAGAGTTATAATTTTTGAAATTAAAATTAAGCACATATAGAAATATTTTCTAATTTATAAAAATAAACTGTTATGATTATCCCACACCCAAATATGAAAATCTATCAAAAATTAGTACAAGTTATTTCAAACAATAAAAAATATATAGAATAAAAAAAAGATCTCATAAATAAAACTTTACCAAAATAAAAATAAAATATTAACAATTAAAAAAATAAACACCAAAATTGAAATTCTAATTTAGCACTAAGTTGCTCAAATATTTCCCCAATTTTCCACCCCTTTCTCTTACACTCCCAAACTAAATCTCCTCTACCCTGATCTTGCCTTATTAACATTTCATTCCCTTTTCCTAAATTTAGGGCTTTTCACTTACTGATAAAACTCTATTTTGTGAAAATAGAGGGTTTGATATCGATTTGAACATCAGGTTAGGTCCTCCACCAGAAGTCAAGGATATTATGTTGCCGTCTGCGAAGCAAAATCAAGAAACAAGAAGAAGTCAATGGCGAGGGAGGTTTAGATTTGCTGATCAAAGCTGCAGAATTAATTTTCGGCAACTTCAAAAACGGCGAATCTGAGCCTGATAAGCCGAGCCGAAATGAGGAGTTGCTGGTGTGATTTCACTTATCTCTTATTTTTTCTCATACACTTGGTACTTTTAACATTGTTTGTCTATCAACTAAGGAGGTCCTTGTTAATTACGGTAACTTTACATTCGGTGGTCACATTTCTTTCGTCTATTTCCTCACTGCAAAATCAACAAATTCTGTTATTTTTCTGTATATAAAAATCTACATCCATATATATCAGAAAATCTGTATATAAATTTGCAAATACCCATAAAGAGCAGTAGTACATATCCTTCGGTTCTAGGTTTGGTCATTCTCTCTCTATTTCTGTCTTCAAAACTTGGTCCCTTTCTCCTTACACATTCTCTTATTCGTCTTCATTGGCTTGGTGGGCGCGGGTGTCTCTGATTGCTCGTCGTGCTGATGCTTTTGGGTAATTGATATTTTCTTTTAATTAATTTAACATGTTTTTATTTGTTCAATATATGTGTGGTGTTGATTGAAAAAATGGGGTAATTTTATTTATTTATTTATTTTGTTTCTTCTTCATTGTTAGTTCGTTTGATTGTGTTTGCTCGATTTTGTTTCTGTTTCTTACTTCTGATTTGGGGTTTTGGGATTTTTGGATCTATTTTAAGTAATTACACTTTACTTAATTTTACCTCCGGGTAATCAACCGTGATTCTGATGTTTGAAACACATGGAGACAGTTATGTTTTTGAGTTTTACATTCATTTTATGAAAAATAAGCATTAGATTTGTCTGTCCAATTTTCTTTTATTGGAAAGTCGTAACTATTTCTCTTTTTAAAATGGTTTGGAAAGTTATTTTTATTAATGCCATCATCATTAAATACTACTATAAGGGTCTCTTCATCATGAGCAAAAAGTCTGTATAAATAGCTAGCCTGTTGTTATAGCATCTTTCTCATTCTTCGAGATTTTAATATGTATTCTATCAATTATAATCATTGTTCTTGAAACTGGTACATGAATTTCCTTTGTTCGGTTCTATGCAAGTTCTTGACATTGGAACACACCACCAATTGCTCCAATTGATTATATAAATGCATTTACTGTTGGTCTATGAGTGAGTATGGTTTATGCTTTAGTTATGCTCTTAGTTTATGTATACTTTTTCTGTATGTAGTATTGCTTGTTAGGATTATCGCTCATCATTAATTAAGTACTTATTTAGACAAAATTACTCTTCTTTTAATGACGTATCATGATCCTAACATTACTCGTGTATACACTAACAGTCTATCAAATTTAAACTCGTAGTTTAAGTGTTTAACTATGTATGTCAATGATTAAAGTGAGTTTTAATTAAAACATGAATTATTCTTCTTATAAATAAAGGAAATTGAAGGAGTTAGTAAAATCAATGATGGTTACAATCCAGCCACCTGAATGTTGGAAACAACGACGGTCATATTGGCGAAATATGCCATACCCTGCTGTCAAATTTCTCTTCACAACTTTTATAGCATTGATGTTTGGGACAATGTTATGGGATCTTGGTTCCAAGAGGTAATATTGTATTTTAGTTTTTCAAAAGACATTTTTATTGTTGTGTAAGCAAATGTTCTTTTAACTTTTTGCTTCAAAGTACTTAAAACCGTATTATTAAAAATATTTTCTGGCAAATGGGCACTTAGTCTCTTTCTCCATCGTTCTCATCCTTATTTGGATTTTATATTTTGTAGGAAAACTCAACAAGATCTCTTCAATGCAATGGGCTCTATGTATACTGTGGTTCTCTTCATTGGCATCCAAAATGCTGCATCAGTGCAGCCGGTGGTGTCCGTTGAACGAACAGTCTTTTAAAAAGAAAGAGTTGCTGGAATGTACAAGGTATATGCACTTGCTCAGGTAAATTTTACAAGCATATACACCATGTTCTATATATTTTATAATAAATATAGTTGTGTTTAAGCAACTAATTCCCCCCCGCCACCCTCCGCCCTTCGTCCTTTTTTTGGCAGGTTTTAGTAGAAATACCATATATATTTGTGCAAGCTGTGGTATATGGTGTTATAGTTTATTCTATGATTGAATTTGAATGGACAGCGGCAAAATTCTTTTGGTACTTATTCTTCATGTATGCCACTTTATTATACTTCACCTTTTATGGCATGATGATTGTGGCTATGACTCCCAACAACAACATTGCTTCCATTATATCTGCTTCGTTTTAGGGAATATGGAATTTATTTTCAGGATTTGTAGTCCCCCGAACTGTAAGCTGTTAAAAATTCCATTGATTAATAACAAAAAAAAAATTTAATAATTATTTACATACATATATATATATATATATATATATATACACACACACACACACACACACGGCTGTTATAGTGACAGTTTTGTCCGTCGCTATATCATAGAAAGTTGGTTTTCTATGCTATAGAGACGGAAAAAACCGTCACTATAGCTGGTTCGTTTTTAGTTCGTTGCCTATGGTTCGCTAGAGAGAGTCGAGCTATATATTGGAAAGCAGGATAGCAGTCTTCTGCTACCTCCATCCGAAAGATAGTAATCTTTGTTAAGTGGGTAACAACCAAAATACAGATTATAACGTCATTCTTTTCGTGGTTGATGCCTTGATGGTTGCCTTGTTTTAGTGCATGAAAGGAATTTGAGTATGTGTCATCTAAGGCAATTTCATATTTTCCTAGTTAACCAGTTTTGGTCCATATCTTAACATTTTCCCCCTTCTGGACAAATGGTTTTTATCAGGTATATGTTGTGGATGCCAGTGAGATTGCGATGCATGTAAGTTGTTTAAGAATTCATATTTTATTAGCTAACAAGATGCTAAATCTTGGCGTTCTCTGATCTTTGTGGTCTTTTTAAAGTCTAGGCATTGTTGCGTACCACTGATTTTAATTTAAACTATCATTGTTTCAGAAGTGACAATGCTTTCTAAGTTAGAGATAATGCGTACCACTGATTTTGGTACTTATTCTTCATGTATGCCACTTTAATATACTTCACCTTTTATGGCATGATGATTGTGGCTATGACTCCCAACAACAACATTGCTTCCATTATATCTGCTTCGTTTTAGGGAATATGGAATTTATTTTCAGGATTTGTAGTCCCCCGAACTGTAAGCTGTTAAAAATTCCATTGATTAATAACAAAAAAAAAATCCAATAATTATTTACATACATACATATATATATATATATACACACACACACGGCTGTTATAGTGACAGTTTTGTCCGTCGCTATATCATAGAAAGTTGGTTTTCTATGCTATAGCGACGGAAAAAACCGTCACTATAGCTGGTTCGTTTTTAGTTCGTTGCCTATGGTTCGCTAGAGAGAGTCAAGCTATATATTGGAAAGCAGGATAGCAGTCTTCTGCTACCTCCATCCGAAAGACAATAATCTTTGTGAAGTGGGTAACAACCAAAATACAGATTATAACGTCATTCTTTTCGTGGTTGATGCCTTGATGCCTTGATGCCTTGATGCCTTGATGGTTGCCTTGTTTTAGTGCATGAAAGGAATTTGAGTATGTGTCATCTAAGGCAATTTCATATTTTCCTAGTTAACTAGTTTTGGTCCATATCTTAACATTTTCCCCCTTCTGGACAAATGGTTTTTATAAGGTATATGTTGTGGATGCCAGTGAGATTGCGATGCATGTAAGTTGTTTAAGAATTCATATTTTATTAGCTAACAAGATGCTAAATCTTGGCGTTCTCTGATCTTTGTGGTCTTTTTAAAGTCTAGGCATTGTTGCGTACCACTGATTTTAATTTAAACTATCATTGTTTCAGAAGTGACAATGCTTTCTAAGTTAGAGATAATGTGCTTAACACACACATTATAACACATCGCTCACTAATTACTATTTTCCTTTCTTCCATCTTATTTCTTTCTTCGAGTACATTTGAATGATATTGATTATCTGAAAATGTTTTATTAGGCAAATGAAGTTGTGGAGGCAAATAATCTATCTGAACCTATCATTATTTTACATGGACGCGTTGAGGTAGACTTGTCTGAGCAAGTCAATATATTTTTAATGCTCCAGAAAGAGTTAATAAGTTTTCATTATTAGTAATTTACAATCTAGATAGTTGCAATACCTTGTCACTGCAGGATGTTGAAATAGATGAAGAGGTTGATGTTATAATTTCAGAGTGGATGGGTTACATGCTTTTGTACGAGGTAATTATTATACTATGGGCATGATTGCGTACTAAAGTTTGTTTTTATATTTTAAGATTTTATAATCCACCATCAGTTATAACTGCTCTCATTGTTGATCTTTTCTCTATTGTGTATCTTGATTGCCCTTATCTTGCAGAGCATGCTGAGGAGCGTCATTACAGCTAGAGACCGCTGGCTGGAACCTGGAGGTCTTATTCTTCCTTTAAATGTGACGGTATCGATTCTTCTTTTGTTGTTGTTATTACTTTGACTTGTTGCAACATGGAGCTTGTTATAATTTTTAGAGTAATGACAGTGAAGAAGTCCTGAAGCCAGTAATCAAGGGTTCAATTATTTAGCATAATACTACTTGCTGAACTCTTAACTCAAGTATTCAATGAAGCCAATCTCTTGTAGATGGAATTTCACTACATTAACTGTCATAGTATATCTAACACTAATCTTATGCAACTGAAATGATGCTGGTGGAATATTTTATTTTGTTCTGCCTGCAGTTGTACATGGCACCTGTCACGCTTCCTGACAGATATAGTGAAAGCATTGATTTTTGGCGCAATGTCTATGGAATTGATAGTGAGTACATCTGTGAATTTAATTCAGCTAATTATATATATATAGCCCGACTCTTTCTATGAATCATCTATTTTATACTCAAATATAAATCATTAGAAGCAAACTGACATTTTCATGTTTCATCATTTTTCGAAATTTGTTAACAACAGAAGATGCCTATGCGGTTGAGAGGGTATTACTGGGCATGTCCAGTTTCATGGATCTTGTATGGACTGCTTGCTTCCCAGTTTGGATACGTAAAGGACGTGCTCAATGATACGAATGTTAGCGTCGATGAATTCTTGAAATATTACTTTGGCTTCCATCACGTGAAAACGTGAAAATAGTTCATGCACATGGTGGTCATTGGCTCATTACTTTGAACTTAATTGTGAAAACAGTTCATGCACATGTTCATGTATTTGAGTATTAATTAACTGCATCATTCTGTTGGTAAGGCTGAGTTTGTTGCTCATTTCTGCTAGTGTTGTTGTAATAACACGATGATTTTATTTAAAGGGTTGGAATTTATTGGTCATGTAATCTTTTTTTTTTTTATTTTATTTCTAGATCTATAATTTTATGTTTAGTCTTTCATTTAGTCACAATAAATAATTTTGTCACTATTAATAACTCATTTTATGACGAGATGTATTGTCACCTTAAGCATTCAATTAGTGATATTGAAAAATGTGTCTCAAAAGGTAACTCTTTGGTGAAAAATTATTTTGTAATATTATTTAAAATATAAAATGACAATGACATAATTGTTATGTTAAATATATTATTAGGTGACAAATTATTCTGTCGTTATTTATTTTTTTATTTTTGGTGATGATAAACACAATAACATGACGAAAGAATAATCATAAATATGACAATATTGTTGTCATTAAAATTAGATGATTTAAATAGAGTAACATATTTTTGTCACTAAAATAATATCATTTAATGACGAAAAAAGATTTTCGTCATTTAATGCACTAAGTTTTGATGACGAAACATAATATAGAGTGACAAAAGTTTCATCCAAATAGTGACGCTATTAACGTCACTAAAAGTAATTAATTATAGTGACAATGGTGTAGATCGCCACCGTAAGTTAAAACATTTAGTGACGACATCAAATATTGTCAAATAAACTTAATACCACGCTCATACGGTGACTGTCTCTGTGACGATTAACAATCGTCACCAAATGTTTTAGTGACGGAAAATGAATTTTATATGACAAATTTTAGAGTCATTTTTTGTGTGATTTCTTGTAGTCTTCTCGAATTCGGAAAAGGGAAAGCCCTATGTCATTGCGTAGCTCTCGGAAAGAGCTTTCCGGAATGGATGACACATCTCCATCGAATTCTTGGATTGCAAGTTACAAGCTTTTCAGCGGACTACACGTCGATCGGGATTACACGTATTTTGAGGCGGCAGGGCCCACCAAGGGACTTCTGCAGGTATACTCGTGGAAGCCACAGGTCTACCTACGGAAGCCCGGGTCTATATATATCGGACCCCATTAGCTTGTTGAGGGAGAGAGAAGGAAGAGAGAAGAGAAAGAAAGGGCCTAGGAGAGAGAAATTAGACCATTTGAGAGCGAAAGGAAGCTTTTCTTCCGTTTAATCTTTGTAAATACTCATATACATACATACTACGACATATCAAGTTTTAACCGGTGAAAATCGAGTTTAGAGACGCCAAAAGCCGTTCGATAGCCATTCTCATGTTTAACTGTAAGATCCATTCAGATCTGCTACTTTTTCTTGCTTTAATATATATATATATGGGGAATGATCCATAGCATTTATTTGCTATAGATCAAAAATTAGCATACAACATTTATACCTTTCATTACAAAAATGGAGGGCTGAGATTTAAAACATGACATCGCCGTCCGCTAGAACTTCTAGCGGACTGGTTTAATAAAAATCTAAGACAATTATGCCACAATTAGATGATTAAAGAAATTTTGTCTTTCTATGATTTTCCTTCCTTCATCTTCCTCTCACTCCTCTTTGCTTCCACAATCTGACCATCTCACACTGTAACGCCCGAAAAAATTAAATTTTTATGAGAATTAAATTTTTATTTGATTATGCGGATTAAATGAATTTAATTAATTATTTATGTGAGTAAGCTATTTGAAGGTCGTTCTATGACCTAGAAAGTGCGGATGTGGTTAGGATTCTGGCTATGTGCTAGGACTAATTGTTTTGAATTTCCAAGACGAAAATAAAAGTTTTCCGAGAAATTTCCGTAAAAACACTATTCATCCATTTCTGCTTGGGAATTAAGTTTGAATTTCTGAGAAATACAGAATGATAGAATTCTAAGACGTAATGGAATATTCAATAATATTTCAGTTATGGCAAACAAAGTTTTCACTTGCGGACTTAAATCCTAAGGGTTAGAGAAAATGATTTCCGAGAAGGAAATGAAATGCGTATAATGATTAAGGTTATTATACGTGTGATATACGAGTATCATACTAGTTAGTATACGAGTATAGTATGAAGATTAATATGAAGTATAATATGAATATCGTACGAGCTATGTATTAAGAGAATACGAGAAGTGAACGCGTAGAATACGATTAGTTTTAATGGACTTTAGTAAGTGGACTTTATCATTTTCCAATTGGACTTGGATTGTGTCAAGCCCAATAAGATATTATGTCAAGCCCAAAGTTATGTTAAGACAAGCCCGAGATAGGCCTAAAATGATTTATGCTAAGGCCCAAATTAAGAAACTAAACAGCGGATCAAACCGATGGGTTACCGGATGGTTAAAACCCATGGGTGACCCAAAGTGGTGGCCAAGTAAAGTGCATTTACTTGGTGGCTAAGTAAATGAATAGTAAGGAGGCGGACTTAATGACCATTTTACCCTCCATTAGGTTTTCCTATATAAGAGAAGCTAGGTTGGTCATTTTATTATTTCACCAACTCTAGATAATATATTGAGAGAGAGAAAATAGCTCTAACAAATAATCAAGAGCAATCCAAAGCAAAACATACAAGCTTTAGGCAAGAACGCGAAGAACGTTAAGGTAATATACGTAAACCTAAGTCTTCGATCTTTTTTGATTTCTTTTTGTAGAGAAGTATGAATTGGTGGAGCATGTCTCTTCCGGAGTAATAAGGATGGCTAATAGTGGATTAAACATTATAAGTCATGTATGGTTAGTAAACATAAGCATTTAAGTAAGTTTTAATCAAAGAAAACCGTTAAGCGTTTATTTGGTTGTTGATGGACAAATTGAAAACCATCATAGGTTATGTGCATCTTGATTGGTTAGGATGTAGATAATGAATCAATAAAGCTGTTCCATTTGATTTAGCGTATAAAACACGAGTAACGAAGTTATGGCGAAATTTATGAGATTAGGCGTTAAACGTTAAAAACGTAGAAATCTCGGATTAGTAGTCGAAAGTTGTCGTGTAACTCGAAAACCTTAGTTTCGACGGCACTCTCAAGAATCGTCGAAATTCGACTTAGAACGAAGAAACGAGCTATGAACGTTCACGAACGTTTATCGTTTTCGTAAAAACGGACTTAAAAGGTGAATTCCATGTTAACGGATTCAAAAATGTAAAATTATTACATGAACACCTAGAGCATATAATTTGTGAGCTAATGTCTTTTGAACGAGCCAATTCGGACTTAAAATGAACAATTTATGAGCCCGGGAAGTTCATCAAAGCAAGAAACTATAAAAATTTTTCGAGGTTTTAGGTCCAAAGGCAGTCACGATTCCGTAGAGTTATGGTCAGGTGGCAGCAAATAAGTCTCAAGATGAGGTATCGGGAAGACGCTGTAGCGCGACCTCTAGTACTGAGAGTGGCACCGCAGCGCCAAGTTTGGGGTTTCAGATATCGGGAACTCGTGGCTGCAATACGATATTTATGTAGGAGCCTAGCCGCAGTCACCAACACTATGTAAGGCATAGAGAAGAAAGTTTTTGAACATAAAGAGAAAGATAATTGATTGATGATGAATTAATTACTTAATTAACTTAAAGTAGCATCCTCGATGATGACTATAACGTTGAGAATTACAACTAAAAGTTGTTAACGATTACGTGAACGTAAAACAATCTAATAAACAATTAGATTGAGTAGAAGGGTAAGATACATTAAGAACCTTACATGATTGTGTATGACCTAATGTGGTGTGTTATGTGGTTATGTATTGTAGAGACTGTAAAGACCAAGAATTGTTGAATATTTATTTGAAGACGCTTGAAGGTAAGTTTTCTTAACGCTTGTCTAACCTTCGTGTTAGCCAAGTTTTCTGTGATTCATGTTCTGAGATGCATGAATTATTTTACGAAAGGGTCGATGTCAGTTTTAACTCGGCTAGACTAATCTTAAAAGATTGATTGATTTCTTTGCAAGTCTTTTAATATAGAATTGATAATGTTATCCTACGCCAATTGTTTGGTACGGATTCAAGGTAAGCCTGAGTATGAATAAACAAATGTATTTTACATCGATTATTCGATGGGCACGCGAGGTTGCCAAAACTTAAACGTAAATAAGTTTAACGGATGAATGTTGATCAACATAGAGTACTATAGGCTTATCACCTAGAAGTGCTCGTAAGAAATATCGAACTTACGATTTTAGTACCGGGTTGTCCTTTTTCATGAATAAAAACTAAAGAGAATGTTCATGGTCTTTTGACCTACTCAGAATTCCTAAGTTACTATATGTACTTCAGAATTATTTTATGTAAATTAAAAGTGCTATTCAATGTTTTATAGTACTTCATAACTACTTGTTTAGTTAATGAAGAATAATCATATGATTCTAGAAGTGGTATCTATATAATATATTGTTAGACTTGCTGAGCTAGTTATGCTCACTTCTTGCTTGAATTATATGATTGCAGCTAAGGTCGAGCGAATCGAGAGTTCTAGTAAAGATAAAGGCAAGGCGAAGATGAATAATTAGTTTATCCTGTAATAGACTAGTATGTTTGTCTGAATCATATCATGATGAACAAAGAATGTAACGGTTTCAGAACCTGGGGAATGGATTTATTATTATTGTAATAAGAATGTAGTCAATACACTCATTTTGATGTTGTTTCAATGGAATGAATGTATTGTTATGAGTACCGTGTAGCACTATCTGTTGAGTTGGAAGATACCCAAATTTGGGGGCGTCACATACACCCTTAAATAATTCTGGCAAGATTTGATGGATATAACGATTGCTTCCAATTATATTTGTTACGACGTATACTGCTTTCCAGAAGTCCTTACTGAATTGTTTGGGCAGACAGAGGAGTAGGAAAATGATAAGAAGGGAGGTTTTCCAGAAGAAAGGGCGAAGCTGTGGATGGGGCAAGGGATGCAGACTACCGCAATACCACCAGAACCACAATCACAACTCAGAAAGATGAGGGTAATTTGGTCTTATTTTTGGTGAGGGTAATTTGGTCTTATTTTTGGTGCGTTTGCCATCTCAATTGATTCTAATGAAAATAGAACACAAAGAATTCATGGCGTTTGCCAACATAATCGATTGTGATGAATTTGCTTTTGTCATGTAAAGTGATGAAGTTGGCAATCGATTGTAACATTACGGTCATGATTACACCGAATAATCCCTGGTCATAATCATACCAAGTCCATCTATGCATTACAGGCCACAGATGACTTTCAACAAAATATAAATATGAGAATGATGACAATGATATAAGAATTCAATAAAACAAGTTCAAGAATTAATTTATTCAGGAACTAATAACGTCCAAATTGTCAACATGATACTTCTTTGTAAAGTAAAGTTTAAGAATGCTCGTAAGAATATTTCCATTTAAAAGATATCGGATGAAGCTTAAATATCAAGGATATTCCACCAATTTCATGGAGTATAGAAGTCAAAACTTTAACCAACTAAGTATAATAAAGAATGGAATAACAAAAGAAATCACCATGCATGCGGTATTTTTGCATGATAAAAGTTATTCCAATGTAATAATAAAAATAACGAAACCGTGTCAAAGCGTAATATGACCCGGCAGTGATATTCTAATGTAATAATAAAGAATGGAATAACAATGAAATCACCATGCATGCGGTACTTCGATGACAAAAGTTATTTCAACAGAATAATAAATAACGGAATCAGGTCCGTTGTAAAATGCACAGACAAGATATTCTAACAGAATAATAAAAGACGGAACCAGTCCCGTAAAATGCATATATATATAGGATATTCCAAATGTAATAATAACGAATGGAATAATAACGATGTAAATCACCAAGTATAGGGTAGATCACAGCGTATATAGGTTATTCCAATAGAATAATAAAGAATGGAATAATGTAAGTTCTCTTCATGAATATGAAAAAAAATAATACCCCTTACCTTATAAAGAAGAGTACTCGACCAGTAGAGGCGGGGATATACTTGAAGAAACTTGCACTACGCTCAAAGCTATCTTAAACGCTAAAGAAATACGCTCAAGATAGAAGAATAATTCTCTACGGTTTCTCTCTCTAGAGTTTGTTGAATTCGTAAGAAATAATGAAGGAATGAGCTTCTATTTATGAAGAATGGATGAATAAGAACCAATCTATGAACGGTCGGATCGATTTACTTTAAACGGACGGTCCAGATTGGTTTACAATAAAATATAATATATTCTATTTATAATCTAATAAAACGAATAACTTTTAAAAAGATTTTACTATGCAAACACTATGCATAATAAAATATAATATATTCTAATTATTGTCTAATAAAATGAATAACTTTATAAAAGTATTCTATTTTATATAAAAGGATTTTACTATTAGCCTAATAAAACGAATAACTTTATAAAAGTATTCTATTTTATATAAAAAGCTTTTCTGTTTTATTACATTAATAATACTAATAAAACAAAACTTCATCATCATTATTATTATTCACACTATTAATCGACCAGGTCGTTCCCAGGAAAGAGGGGGCTTTCCAATAAGGATTTCTCCCTATTAGCGCGCAATTAGGTGACCAAACCTCTCATTGGCAGAACTTCTAGACATCGTTAATATTGCAAATAATAATATTAATAACTATGTCATCTCAATTATTGATTATATAAAATATCGACAATAATTGAATAAAACTGAATGACTTCTCACGTAAGCATCAATAATCAATACCGTGTGCTACTATGCAACCACACGTATTCCTGTACTTTTAACACTGGGTGTTTCAACAGTTAACGGTAAAACTTCCGCCGTTATTTTCATAAAAATATTTTTGTCATTTTCTCAATCCGACAATATTTTCGTTGTGGGGTCCACCAATGATTGTGTCGCCGCATTTAATATTCCCCACCAATCGAATATTATAAACAACTCATGTATTTTGCAAAATTTTTAAATATTACCCACAACTATAACATTATATCAAATTCATTCCATAATATTTAAAAATGATAATTATAGAAAATTCATCTTTATTCATTAAAGTTGGGGTATTACAATCTCCCCTTCTTATGAAATTTCGCCCTCGAAATTAGGGTACGTACCTGGTATGTCGAAGAGGTAAGGATACCTTGATTTCATTTCAGATTCTAACTCCCAGGTCATTTCCTCAACATCGTGGTTCCTCCATAAAACTTTGACTTGAGGTATAACCTTGGAGCGTAGAATATGTTCCTTCTTATCCAAGATTTGAATAGGAACCTCTTCATACGTTAAATCTTCCGCTATTTCGTCTGGTTCTAACTCAATTATGTGGTTCGGGTCTTTCACATATTTACGTAACATGGATATATGAAAAACGTTATGAACATGAGACATACTTGGCGGTAAAACGAGTCTATAAGCCACAATTCCTACTCGATCGAGGATTTCAAATGGGCCAATTAAATTGAGGGTTGTGATTTCCTCTCTTCGTCGATTCTTACTTCTAGAATAACGCCCTCTTAAACCTTCTTCTTCACATTCATCAGCTCTGAGTATGTAGCTTGAGCGACTTTAACTTTATCGATTAAAGTCGATTCTAATCGTATATTCGTTATCTTCACGTGGGTTCGTATATTCTCACCAGAACGATATGATCTTCTACTCAACGCGCTACCTACCACGCTCGCTTTTCCACGATGGTATTGAATGGTACGATCGTAATCTTCAACAGCTCGAGTCAACGTCTTTGGCGCATGTTACGTTCATTTTAGTTGAAGAAATATTTAAGGGTTTTAGAAATGGGGTTTTGTACTGGGGTCAATACAAAATTTGATTTTACGCTCTGGGGTAGGCCAAGAAGTCTTTAGAAATACGTCAATAAATTTATTAACGATAGAAATATCATTCAAAACTATGACCCTCATCCAAGACTTGGATAGCACGTCACATTGATACCTATCAACTTGCCACCGTTATTCACAACGTCCCCTACGGAATGTCTGGCTTCGGTGGATTCCACACAAGGAAGTCAACAACGAAAGGACCGAGGCTCTTTACTTATGGCTTATTATGACAATGATTGACTTTAGTGGTTTGGTTGCTTGAATTCGCATATCAGGTTGGTTAGAAATATGAAAGCTAACAACCTTACTAAAAGCATGATGAGTAGTTAACCAATCGATTCCTAAAATCACATCAAAGGCAAGTATTTTCAAAGAGATAAGATCGACAGGTAACATGAAAGTGTTAATTTGAATCAAAAAAGATTTATAAATAGTGGAGGTAACGAAGGTTTCTCCCAACTGAGTTTTAACAGATAAATCAAAGTTAAACTTCTCCGGAGTTAAATTCAAACATTGAACATGTTAGGTTTGTGATATTCATGAACGCAATCAAATTGCACAAAATAAGCGGAAACGTGGAAAATCAAAGTTTAAAAAATTTTACAAACCATATACCCGGATCATACTTTATGCACAATTATTAATTAAACGAAAAAGAAAGAACAAGAATCATACCCTTGAAGATACGAGCTTCCTCAGGTACAAGTTCACCTCCAATCCTTTTCGCGTTCAACTTGAATCCACTGGGTTTGGTTCCTTCCTTTGATCAACATTAGCCACCTGAGTATTTGGCCTCTAGAGGTGATCCACCAAGGCAGAACAAAAATTCAAGAAGATGGGTGTTAGGCTAAACCCTAGTTTTCTATCTCTATAGAAAAAGGAAAAAGGCGTACTCTCCCAACTATTGGAATTACGTATTCACGTGTTGTGAAAGTGTCAAAAATCCCTTCACCCATAATAAGACTCCTCTTATTTATAGATGTGGGCAACCCTCCTTAACAATTAAGGAATTGAGTTTTATTTTAATTAATAAATTTCTTTAATTAATTATGCTCCCAATCTTATTAAGAATAATTAATTAAAATCTTTTAATTAATTTAACCTCATAATCTTATTAGGATTATATGAGAGTACTTTTATTAATTAATTCCCAAACTCCTTTAGAATTAAATAATAATAGTAATAATAATAATAAGACTCCTCTTATTAATTTATATTTAATATTTCTAAAATATTAAATAATAAATATTAAGCTATTTAATTTATTCTATCACCATAGATTAAATTAAATATACTTAACTTATTATTACGATTATACCATTAACTTCTTAAATAATTATTATTCCTTTTATGGCGTGACCCTTTAGATTCTCCATATTAAACCGGTTGTGAATAAATTAATTAGAACAATTCTAATCTTATTTAAATAAATAAATTAAACTATTAATTTATTTAATAAATAATATTTATTCTACAATAGGGATAAGCCTCCCTAGCGATCAACGACTTTCCAGATAATATAGATTTCAACATTAATCATAAAAGAACCTTTGAGTAAATAGTTACCATACAATTCAATCATTCCACCATACAATGTCCCAATTAAATATAAGATATGGAATTACTGTCAAGTCTTATTTTATTTAATTATATGTATTTCGATCCTTAAATGCACAACACCAAATAATGCAAATTAGAAACTCCTTCCTAATTTCATTCTGCCTTGGCCAAGGACTACTGGGTTGTCATTTATCGAATCACATAGGACATTTCTCTTCTTTTACTAGAAGTGGTAGATTCTTTATTGATCATACATTATCTCCATGTACAACTTATTATACCCAAGCATACCCTTTGATATACCCTAAGGGTCTTAGGGAATAAGTCAAAGTATAACTCATCATACACAAGATACTATGATGATCTCAAGTCCAAGGATCACTAGACTACTATCACTACAGAATTCCTATTGATGCACAAATAAAACTCCATTAGGTATTCCTTAGCGAGCCACGTTCAGTGAACTTATTCTATAATAAGCACCTATATACTTGCTTTAGTGTCTCCACACAAATGATCATGAGATCAATTATCCTCATCCAATGAGCAAACAACGTATGTACTAATCTATCCGGATTCACTAATTCCCAATTTAGTAATCCAACGATTGAGAACTATTTTAATTTTAAGCTTTCTAAGAATTTGGATCTCATTAGAATGATCATTATCATTATTCTAAAAGCATTTCTTAAAACTATAGGTTTATCACATATCATAAAACAACATCATGTAGATAATTAAAAGCCTTTAATAAATTAATACTTTTTATTAATAAATGAATAAGATTGTTACAAAGTATATGCTTTATCATCAAACATGATTGGCTTGTGTGCATACTACTTTCAATCTCCCACTTGCACTAAAGCCAATCACCATGGTATCTCATACCCTTCTTTTCTAAGTGATGATTATCCTGCTGTTGGATAAGCTTTAGTTAATGGATATGTAATGTTGTTCTTGAAAGTCCACTATCTCTATAGTGATTTCCCATCTTTCAATGATTCCTATAATCAATTGAAAGTGCCACAATACATGTTTAGATCCAAGATGAGACTTAGGAACTATTCCTAGTTCTATAATGAACTTTTCATCCAAACAATCAACTTGCAGCTTCATTTATAGCTATATACTTTGTCTTTATCACTAAACCAGTAACTCTTTGCTGTTTGGAACTTTTCCAATTCACTGTACCACCGTTCAAGGTAAAGATTTACCTTAAAGTGATTTTCTGTCGTCTTGGTCTGTCTGAAAAAACTTGAGTCTGTTAAGCCCTCTAGTTTTAATTTAGACCCACCATGAATATGATCACATCCTTAGTTCCAGTTAAATACTTCAAGATGTTTTTCACTGTCTCACAGTGAGCTTCTCCAGAATATAACTGATCAATATTAAGTTTCGTACATTTTATTGCATACATGATAGTTACTCATGCGATCTCTCTTTTTAGAGTCAATGGGGACTATTAAGAGAGATACACTCCATGTCTCATCAACATGAGACAACTCTTGGAGTTTGCCATGCTAAACGACTTTAGCATCAAATGATTATACGTTCCTTGGGTTAAGCTGAGCATCCTTTTAAATCTATCTATATAGATTTTTATCCCCAATTAAGATACTCTTCCCAAATCATTCATGGAGGAATGTTTAGACAACTTTATCTTTACTGATTCTAGCATTGGCATGTCATTCTCTATCCATAGTATATCAACATATAATATTAGAAATGTCACGGCGCTCCCACTAACCCTTTTGTACACACTAGGTTCATTCTTATTTGTGATAAAATCAAACTCTTTTGATTTGTTTCATCAAAACGAATGTTCCATTTTGAGAAGCTTGCTTCAATCCATTTCTCTGAGTGTCTACAACTCTTACCTCATCGTATGTAACTGGATCATCATCTTCTATGATACGTACCTCATCATCATAATCCATGATGAATCCATACATCCTAGGTATCTTCGGTACTATTCCAGACTTACGATTCGGTTGTGGTACAATATGTCTATCTACAGGTTTCTCTTATTTGACTTATAGTGTTTTGTGGTTCTTGAACTCTTCAAGATCTATTATCCTCCCACAAGTCTCTTCAATGATAAACATCTTTATCTTAGAAGGAAGCGTGTTTCGTAACAAACACCTTTTGCTAAGTAGGATTATAGAATATATACCCTAAACTTACTTAAGGATGTCCCACAAATCTGTACTTGTCAAATCTTGTCCCAAGCTTATTCTTTGAAATCTTTTCACATAAGTTGGACAACCATTTATCTTAACATACTTAAGATTAGGAATCCTCCCTGTCCATAACTTTTATGGAGTCTTAGGGCCGGATTTTGAGGTTACCTTTTTCGTAGATATGCAGCCATTTCTTAGGATATAACCCCAGAGGGATACTAGAATGTCGGTAAAATCACTATGGACCACACCATGTCCAACAAGGTACGATTTTTCCTTTCAGATATATCAATCAATTATTGCGTATCAGGAGGCGTCCATTATGAGAAAACCATTTGAGATGATTTAGAAACTTATTGCACAAGTATTCCTTCCTTGATCCGATCAAAGAATCCTAATACTTTGCCAATTTGTTTCACTTCTGAATTCTTTGAACCTGTCAAATAATTCACACTTGTATTTCAGCAAATACACACATTTAACTCTTTGAATGATCATCTCCTTTTCTTATACTAGTTTGTTCAACTTGCAAAATAATTTTTCATGTGAGTCAAATATACAAAATCTATTAAGTAATATTCCAGTTCTATACAAAACATTATTATTATAAATAGAACAACAATTGCTCTAAAATATAATACCAAAGATTTTATTGTCCAACAATAAAATGGTAATAATGTTTCCAACGAGAACTAGAATACAATAACAACTTATTGACTTAATAGACTTGCCCGTAGGCTGTGCTAAACTATAAGTTCCTATGGTTTATGTGGCAACCTTTGCTTCATTTCTCACACATAGGATTACTTATCTTTGTTTAGCTTTGTACTTCTGCTTGGTCCATTCATAAATCTATATTTATGATAACCAAAGCCGGTATCCAATACCCAAGTAGAACATTGACTTAAAAAAAAATTTATTTTAAATCATGAACAAAATTGTATTTGTAACCGAAACTTCACTAAGCTTCTTTGGTTAACCTCTGCAAGATGGTTCTTGCAGTTTCTTTTTAGTGTCCAGGCTTATTGCAGTGGAAGCAAACTCCTTTGTTATCCGTATCAGTTTTATTCTTATTATTCTTTGTTTTTGCCTTTCTATTTACATTCTTAGAATAGTTATTCTTTTCAGAAGATCCTTTGACCCCTACCAGTAAGACATGGTCTTTCTTGGTTGGATAGTGACTCTCAATATTTTTCAACATGTTAAGCAAATCAGCGAGGCTGATATCTAGCTTGTTCATATGAAAAATTCACAACAATTGTGAAAGGAGTCAGGGAGTGAGTGCAAGATCAAATCTTGGCACAACTCCCCATCCATGACAAAACCCGTTGTCCTAACTGTTCAATCAAATTGATCATCATTAGGACATGTGTCTGTACTGTAGTGTCTTCGGTCATTCTAGATCAAAAGAGCTCTTTAGATATCTGATATCTATTAGTCATACTTTTCTCACCATCAACTACTTGACGTGTAGGAGTATAATAGGAGCATCCATAGTTTCATGCTGACGCTGAAGCTCGTTACTCATGGATGCGAGCCTGATGCATTGAGCCAACTGTGCATCATGTTCCCACTTTCTAAAAGTAATAATATCTTCCTCAGAGGCATTGTCTGCAACCATTGCAGGAATAGGCGTATTAAGGACATAAGATAGCTTTTCAGCCGTGAGAACTTTTTTCAATTTCCTTAACCAATCCGTTTAACTCGGTCCGGTTAATATAGCATCTAATATGCTATGCAGTGATAGTAATTTTAGACATTGTAAAATTCTGTAAATGAATTTGTAATAAACAACATTTTAGCATACATTCTTTTATTAATTACCAAAATAATTTAGGTCTTATTTTAAATTGGTATCTCCCACTATTTTCATCAAACTATATTACCCTCACTTATATAGTTCGGCAAAATCTAATTAAAGATTTGCTAGTGAGAATAAGGATCCCATTTCAAATGTATATAGCCTTGTGGTGACACAACAAACTATATATAAATAAATAGGTAGACAACTCTTGTCAATTACATCAACTATGCAACTCTTTGTATTTTGCCTCTTAGATTATTTTGATCAAGTGGTGGCACATCCGAATCAAAATTATCCAAGTTAAGTCCAACCTAGCACTCCATATATTCAAAAAAGAAAAATATTGTCCTTGTGGTGACACAACAAAATAATATTGTTTAATTTTCTTTATAAGCATCAAATGTGATAAATTAACATCTTAAATACTTAATAGTTGCCTTGTGGTGACATAATAAACTTATATTAAATATTTAATACTCTATTAATTTTATCATGCTAGAAGGTGACGTTCAATATTTCAAATATCTTTGAACTCTTAAGACTTAATATAAAAATTTTGAGGGATTTATTATTAATTTGTCTCATCTTGTTTAGGGCGCATGCACATATATATATAAAATACACGTCATATTAATTAACATGCGAAGCATATTTGCATAATATATAATATATAGTATAAGCATGCACATATGGAATACTATATTCTACCTGGATTGATTATGGACTTTTATTCTAGTTTGGTTCACTAGAGCCACCAAGTGAACTAAAAAGGTCAAACCCTAGGGGTGCAAGAATTAATATTTAAATATAACTATTACATTTAAACCCGAGCTCCATTACAAACGGGTCTTCACGCGCTCCTTGTTCCTTGATCTCCAATTCTTCAAAATAATTCTAACTATTCCTATTACAAAACTATTTAAAAATAAATAGAAACCTTGATCAGCAGTCAAGGGGAAAGTACATATGAGTGAGATAGAATTTACATTAAGAAAAAAATTAGAGAAGACGAGGCACGCAGACCCCATTTAATAAAACCCATACATTCATGCATCCAACTAAAATAAGATCCAATCACATTGTCAATAGTCCATAATCAATCCCATTTATTATCATACACATCATTATATGCATCAATAAATAACATTAATCTCATGAATAATAAACATTCAATATATATATTGATATCATTTAATGGACAAATTTAGTTAGTATAAAATCTAATTTTGAATCAAAATAAACTCTTTTATTTTAATCCAAATTTAAATCAAAATAAACCTCTTTTATTTTAATTTATCCAATTTTGAGTAAAATAAACTATTTTATTTTAATCAAAATCTTTAATCAAAATAAACTCATTTATTTTAATTCCAAGTAAAAAAAAACTCTTTATTAAAGGAAACACGGATTCTCTTTCCTATTCACAAATAAACTCCTTTATTTTGAATAATATGAAATCTTATTTCATATCTAAATAAACTCCTTTATTTAAGGAAATACGGATTCTCTTTCCTATTCACAAATAAACTCTTTTATTTTGAATAATATAAAATCTTATTTCATATCTAAATAAACTCCTTTATTTAAGGAAAGATGGATTCACTTTCCTATTCACAAATAAACTCCTTTATTTTAAGAAACGTAGAATCAAATTTCAACTCCAATTAGTTATCATGGAATTCAATTCTAACTCTAATTAGTTAGCATGAAATTCAATTTTAAAATTAAAATAAACTATTTATTTTAATTATAAAATTATTACATTAATATTATATATATATATATATATATATAATAGTAACGTGATTCCTTGAAAAACACTCCTGTTAATCTTCCTGGGCCACGTGAATAATAAAAAGTTGATAACCCTTGAATCCTAATCCTGTACCATGCACGATTAATAAGATCCTAGATATATATAGGTATATAATATATATTTATAATAAAGTAATCATTCTTCTCATGCTTTAGTGGCGTGATCCACTTGGTATCCCTGTTCCGTGTTTTAGCAAAGAAGCAAAAAACGGCATTACCAATTTTTTTTTAAAAAAAACAGCGTTCGTTTTTTTTTTTTTATAAATTTTATACAACAATTTATGCCCAATTAAATTATTCTAAACACATATCAATATACATATCAAATTTGAACAATTAATAATTCGCATAAAGGTTTGGCTCTGATACCACTGTTAGATTTGTAATATTTATGAACGCAATCAAATTACACAAAATAAGCGGAAACGTGGAAAATCAGAGTTTTAAAATTTTTACAAACCATATACCCGGATCATCCTTTATGTACAATTATTAATTAAACGAAAAAGAAAGAACACGAATCATACCCTTGAAGATACGAGCTTCCTCAGGTACAAGGTCACCTCCAATCCTTTTCGCGTTCAACTTGAATCCACCGGGTTTGGTTCTTTCCTTTGATCAACGTTAGCCACCCAAGTGTTTGGCCTCTAGAGGTGATCCACCAAGGAAGAACAAAAATTCAAAAAGATTGGTGTTTGGCTAAACCCTAGTTTTCTATCTCTATAAAAAAAGGAAAAAGACGTACTCTCCAAACTATTGGAATTACGTATTCACGTGTTGTGAAAATGTCAAAAACCCCTTCACCCATAATAAGACTCCTCTTATTTATAGATGTGGGCAACCCTCCTTAACAATTAAGGAATTGGGTTTTATTTTAATCAATTAAATTTCTTTAATTAATTATGCTCCCAATCTTATTAGGAATAATTAATTAAAATCTTTTAATTAATTTAACCTCATAATCTTATTAGGATTATATGAGAGTATTTTTATTAATTAATTCCCAAACTCCTTTAGAAATTAAATAATAATAATAGTAATAATAATAATAAGACTCCTTAATTTATATTTAATATTTCTAAAATATTAAATAATAATATTAAGCTATTTAATTTATTCTATCACCATAGATTAAATTAAATATACTTAACTTATTATTACGATTATGCCATTAACTTCTTAAATAATTATTATTCCTTTTATGGTGTGACCCTTTAGATTCTTCATATTAAACCTGGGTTGTGAATAAATCAATTAGAACATTTTTAATCTTATTTAAATAAATAAATTAAACTATTAATTTATTTAATAAATAATATTTATTCTACAATAGGGATAAACCTTCCTAGCGATCAACGACTTTCCAGATAATATAGATTTCAACATTAATCATAAAAGAACCTTTGAGTAAATAGTTATTGTACAATTCAATCATTCCACCATACAATGTTCCAATTAAATATAAGACATGGAATTACTGTCAAGTCTTATTTTATTTAATTATATGTATTTTGATCCTTAAATGCACAACACCAAATAATGCAAATTAGAAACTCCTTCCTAATTTCATTCTGCCTTGGCCAAGGACTACTGTGTTGTCATTTATCGAATCACATAGGACATTTCTCTTCTTTTACTAGAAGTGGTAGATTCTTTATTGATCATACATTATCTCCATGTACAACTTATTATACCCAAGCATACCCTTTGATATACCCTAAGGATCTTAAGGAATAAGTCAAAGTATAACTCATCATACACAAGATACTATGATGATCTCAAGTCCAAGGATCACTTGTACTACTATCACTACAAGAATTCCTATTGACAGCAAGTAAAACTCCATTAGGTATTCCTTAATGAGCCAACGTTCGTTGAACTTATTCTATAATAAGCACCTACATACTTGCTTTAGTGTCTCCACACAAATGATCATGAGATCAATCATCTTCATTCGATGAGCAAGCAACGTATGTACCAATCTATCCGGATTCACTAATCCCCAATTTAGTAATTCAACGATTGAGAACTATTTTAGTTTTAAGTTTTCTAAGAATTTGGATCTCATTAGAATGATCATTATCATTATTCTAAAAGCATTGCTTAAAACTATGGGTTTATCACATATCATAAAATAACATCATGTAGATAATTAAAAGCCTTTAATAAATTAATACTTTTTATTAATAAATGAATAAGATTGTTACAAAGTATATGCTTTATCATTAAACATGATTGGCTTATGTTCATACTACTTTCAATCTCCCACTTGCACTAAAGCCAATCGCCATGGTATCTCATACCCTTCTTTTCTAAGTGACGATTATCCTGCTGTTGGATAAGCTTTAGTTAATGGATATGTAATGTTGTTCTTGAGAATCCACTATCTCTATAGTGATTTCCCATCTTTTAATGATTCCTATAATCAATTGAAAGTGCCACAATACATGTTTAGATCCAAGATGAGACTTAGGAACTATTCCTAGTTCTGTAATGAACTTTTAATCCAAACAATCAACTTGCAGCTTCATTTATAGCTATATACTTTGTCTTTATCACTAAACCAGCAACTCTTTGCTGTTTGGAACATAAAGGTGGCAAAGGGAACCTTTTGCTCCTCGGAGCAACCCAAGACATCAAATATCTTGTTGATTTATTTTATCCACGTCTCCGCCTTAAGTTGTTTTGGCTCTCCAAAAAACTCCGGTGATCCCAGCTCCTTGAACTGTTTGGCGATGACCGTCCGAGAGTTGTCAGTGTTTCCACCTGTATTTTGGACAGGAGCCGCTCTCGCCTGATGTTGCATGAATTGCATGAAGTCTCAGAACATTCCATCGTTCATCATCTGGTCAGTGTTGTTGTTTGCATGAGGATTGTCGCCTTCCTGATGCACATTGTCCTGGTTATTGATCTGTGGAGACTCAACGGTCTCCTGTGTTCCATTGATGTTCTCAACATTCTCGGATGCCATTTTCAAACACTACCACAAAATAAGAGTTAATTAACATATCACATATTATCCCTATACTCTGACCGACTAATTAAATATCAAATAAATTTAGGTAGGTCACACTAGCGAAGGAATTCACCGTCTCTCCCCTCCTAGTTCTTGTCTCACATCTTAGTCAGGGATCATATCCCTAAGCTTTGATACCAACTGTGACGCCCCCAAAATAGGTATACATCACCTATTCTGAGTCGCTAAATACATGGTACAGAATACAAATACAATCTTTAATATACAACAAGAAAGCTGTGAGTTTTAATACAAACATTGTCTTATAGACAATATCCACTCTCAGAATAAGTCCTCATTACATTTATTGTCACACTATTTAACAGAATAGTGAGGACTACTAATACTATCATCCGGACTGTCACTCCGTTCCCCGACTAGTCCCGGCTACGTTCTCATTTCCTGAAGAGAACAATGAAAGAAAGGGTGAGCTCAACTAGCCTAGTAAGAAATATTATGACTAAGATAATGCAGAATAAATTATCATTAGTCTTCAACAATGTTAAACTGATAAAATACAATAGACATCAAGTTTAACTGCAGCGGAACATGCAATCCATTAAAAGAGTCAAGTAGAGAATAAAATCTACTATCTTTTATGATTTAAAAGGTTTTCATCACTTTTATCACTGGGACTCAACTTAATAAATAATCCACCTCATCCATGCACTACGGCCAATGATATTCATAAGTATCACAACCACAAATTATCCATGCACTACGGGCTAAAGATATTCGTGTATTCATCAATGGTCATGATCATGCCAACAACTGTCCATTAATGCACTACGGGCCAATGAGGACTTTTACCACATCATTTGTAACATTACGGTCTGATTACATAACCGAATAATCCTCGATCATAATCATACCAAGTCCATCTATGCACCACAGCCACAGATGACTTTCAACAAAATATAAATATGAGGATGATGACAATGATATAAGAATTCAAAAAACAAGTTCAAGAATTAATTTATTCAGAACTAATAACGCCCAAATTGTCAACATGATATTTCTTTGTAGAGTAAAATTTAAGAATGCTCGGAAGAATATTTTCACTAAAAAGATCTTGGATGAAGCGCAAATATCAAGAATATTCCACCAATTTCATGGAGTATAGAAGTCAAAACTTTAAAACGAGTATAACAAAGAATTAACAAAAGAAATCACCATGCATGCAGATTGCAAGATGTAGACAGGTTATTCCAACCGAGTCAAGCGTATCGCACCAAGGTGTGATACGTAATAATAAAGAAGAATGGAATAACAAGTTATTCAAATGTAATAAGAAATCACCAAAAATGCATGCATGATATTCTAACAAAATAATAAAAAGAGAAATCTGAGTCCGGTACAGAAACGCATGCAGACAAGATATTCCAATGAGAATAATAAAGGCGGAATGTCAGTCAGCGAAACGCATGCACGGGATGAGGAAATTAAGTATAGGGTAGACCGATACAAAAGTTATTTCTGTAATAATAAAGAATGGAATTGTAAAGCTTCATGAATATGAAAATAATTTACCTTTTACCACGGTAGTGCGGGGATATACTTGAAGAAACTTGCACTACGATCAAAGCTTTCTTAAACGCTAAAGAAATACGCCAAGATAGAAGAATAATTCTCTCTACGGTTTCTAAATTTTGTAAGAAATGAATGAGCTTATTTATAAATAATTTGAATAGTAACTTATTAATCGAGATCGATTTACTTTAAATGGACGGTCCAGATTGGTTTACAATAAAATATAATATATTATTTATTTATAATCTAATAAAACGAATAACTTTTAAAAAGATTTTACTATCTGAAAAAAGTAGATTAAAATTAAAATATAATATATTCTACATTACCTAATAAAAAGATTTTTTGCAACCTAAAAGATTTTTTATTAAAATAACTTACAATTACTTTATATAACAATTATAAAATAAAATTCTCCACACCACCACAATAATTACTTTTCCCGGAAAAAAATAATTATCCGCCGTAAAAAATTTAAATTTGTACTACAAAACTTACAAATCATCAATAATAATTTTCAATTATATTTCACCACATCTAACAATAACAATAACAATTATTATTATTATTATTATTATTATTATTATTATTATTATTATTATTATTATTATTATTATTATTATTATTGTGGTGGTGGTGTGGTGAATTATAAATTTTTTTTATTAATATTGTTATTATTATTATTATTATTATTATTATAATAATAATAATAATATTATTATTATTTATTATTATTATTGTTATTATTATTAATATTATCATAATTATTATTATAATTATTACTATTATTACTATTATTACTATTATTATTATTATTAATATTACTATTGTAATTATAATAATATTATAATTATTATTACTATTATAATAATAATTATTATAATTATTATTATTATATTTATTATAATAATAATTATTAGTATTATTATTTCTAATTTTACTATTATTATAATTATTATTATAATTACTATTACTATTACGATTATTATTATTATTATTATTATTATTATTATTATTATTATTATTATTATTATTATTACTATTATTATTAATATTATCATAATTTTTATTATAATTATTACTATTATTGTTATAATTATAATTATATTATAAATATTATAATTATAATTATATATTATTATTACTATTACTATAATTATTATTATTATAATAATTATTATAATTATTACTATTATTATAATTATTATAACTATTACTATTATTAATATAATAATTATAATAGTATTACTACTACTACTAATAATAGTAATTAATACTATAACTATTATTATTATTATTATAATTTATTATTATCATTATTGTTATTATTTTTTTTTATTATTACTATTATTATAATATTAATAATAATAATAATTATTATTATCATTATTGTTATTATTATTGTTATTTAATCTAGTCGTAAATTTTTAGGGGTGAATTTGATTTGGGCAAAAATTTTTAGTGTGAGATGAAATGTGAGCCTTTAGATTAAGTTGAAAGAATTAAATGAAATCTATAATTATTATTATTATAAAATTATTATTTCTTTATTTTTTGTCAAATGAAAGATTCAAAATAGATTCTATTTTATTATATAGATTACTATTATTATAATTACTATTATTATTTATTATTATTATTATTATTATTATTATTATTATTATTATTACTACTACTACTATTATTATAATTACTATTTATTATTATTATTATTATTATTAATAATAATAATAATACTTTTATAATAATAATAATAATATTATTATTATTATTTATTATATTATTATAATTATTATTGTTATTATTATTACTAGTACTATTATTATAATTATTATAATAATAATTATTATTACTATTATAATAATTATTTTTATTATTGTTATAATAATAATAATAATAATAATAATAATAATAATAATTATTATTATTATTATTACTATTACTATTACTATTACTATTATTATTATAATTATTGTAATACTAATTATTATTATAATTATTACTATCATCATCATCATCATCATCATTATCATCATCATAATAATCATAATTATTATTATTATTATCATTATTGTTATTATTATTGTTATTTGATTTGGGCGGGAATTTTTAGGGGTGAATTTCATATGGGCGGAAAATTTTAGTCTAAGATGAAATGTAAGCCTTTAGATTAAGTTAGAAGAATTGAGATAAATCTAAATCGTTCTTGTGCTTTGTCAAATGAAAGATTCAAAATGGGTTCTGTTTTATTTTACAGACAAGTGTTACAAAGAAGAATATCGAAGTTTGGAACACTATAAGAGGGGTTAAGAGCTGAAATGTACGGAATTCCCACTATTTTGGCTGATGGGGGGGGGGGGGGGTCTATTTATAGACCAAAGTAGTCATGGGTATACGCCATGAGTCGAGGTGGGCTTGGCCCCGTGTGTCTGTTATCTCGGCATACGTGCACTGCTGTCGTTATCTTGCTCGAACTTTCATAACTTTTAATCCGAAAATATGATGGAGGTGTGCTATACCTTTTTGGAAAGCCCTTTCCGAGCGCCACACAATGAGATGTGATTTGACCTTTTTCGAATCTAGAAATATAGGTCCATGACCAGATCTTCGAGTCTTCGCAGTCCATCCGTTGAGTTATCTTGTGTTATTTTCACTCGGGAGTGACGTTATGGTTCTGCATGACCTCTTTTGCAGTGATTTGGGTTAAATTGATGTTGAGTTGGCAAAATAACTATTTTACTCTCCTAGGTCGGTTCTGGGCTTGACGTGGCGACATCTATTTTTCTCGGGGTTATCTCCGAGGTTGGCCTGTTGATTATCTTCAGGGTTGTTTCTGAAGTTGATTTGATTTTCCCGGGTTATCTCTGAGGTTGGCCTGCTATTTGTCTTTAGGGTTATTTCTGAAGTTGATTTAATTTTCTAGAATTATCTCTGGGGTTGGATTTGATCTCTCAGGATTGTTGTGGGGTTTGACTTGATCTCCCGGGTTGTCACCGGGGTTTGACTTGATCTCTCGAGATTATCTCCGGGTTTGACTTGATCTCCCGGGGTTGTCTCTGTGGTTTTACTTGATCTCCTGTGGTTGTCACCAGGATTTGGATTTGATCTCCCGGGGTTGTCTCTGGGTTTTGACTTGATCTCTTGGGGTTGTCTTCGGGGTTTGACTTGATCTCCCAGGGTTTTCACTGGGATTTGACTTTATCTTTTGACTTCTAAGGTTGTCTCTGAAAGATAAAAGACGATTTTACCCTCCTGCATAGTTAGTAACAGGAACACAAAATTTCGAGTGTCTACAATACTATTATAATTAAGGTTATAAATAATTTAGTAGCTGAGGCACCATTCCGGTTTAAATTTTATGAACAACTCTATATTTCTTAATTTAAATAAAACTTATTTATTTTACAGTATATATATAAACTCTTTATACGTTATAATATATAAAGTTGAGCGAATAGAGACATAAAATTTGATATTAGTATAATGAACCCAGAAAGTGGGAGGAGTGATATATTTATGAATTTGTTCATATTTTAAATTAACTTAAAAAAATGAAATTACACTTAATTTGGAATATAGAAAGTACTTTCTGATGAGAAGTACCTTATTTTTAGGATATCTTTCTGTTAGAATAAATCTCTTAATATTAGAGTTGTTATTGTTTATTTGATAATTTCTTTGTTTCATGTACCACATAGCATTAGTTGAGCTATAGTGGACTATTTTTACTCATTCAGTTAGGATTCTGCAAAGGCTATAAAATGCCAGAAACATGCTTTCAATTAATAAATAAGTCATTCATTCAATTTGTTCTGATTTTGATCACTTGCAATCATCTTGATCACCTGTACATAACAAATTGGTATCAGAGCTCCCACTCGGCATGAGAAAAAAAGGAAAGCCACAGTCTTTCGAGTGACTTGCAAACACAGGAGAGTAAGAGAGAGAGAGATGGCGAACGAAGGCAAGAGCGAAGGCAATGGCAATTTCATCCAACCATCCATACCACGTTTTGATGGTCACTATGATCATTAGAGCATGCTGATGGAGAATTTCTTGAGATCCAAGGAATTTTGGAGCTTGATTGAGACAAGTTATGTGGAGCCAGAGGAAGGAGCAGTTGTGACTGAAGTACAACGAAAGAGACTCGAGGAATTGAAGCTTAAGGACCCGAAAGTGAAGAATTACCTATTTCAGGAAATTGACAGGACTATTCTGGAGACCATCCTGGAGAAGAACACCTCGAAGCAGATTTGGGATTCGATGAAGAGGAAATACGAGGGGAATACAAGAGTGAAACGTTTAATTCTTCAAGCACTGAAGAAGGAGTTTGAGACCCTCGAGATGAAAACAGGTGAGAACATCACTGAGTAATTTGCTAAAGTTATGACTGTTGCAAATAAAATGAGGATTTATGAGGAACATATGCAAGATGTAACAATTGTGGAGAAAATCCTTAGATATTTGACTGACAAATTCAATTACATAGTTTGTTTAATCGAAGAATCCAAGGACATTGATGTGCTCTCAATCAATGAGTTGCAAAGCTCATTGATTGTACATGAACTAAAGTTCCAGAAAAGTAGTGGGGAAGAACAAACCTTAAAGGTGACATCATAGGATAGGATTGGAGGTAGAGGCCGAGGTAGAAGTGGTTTTAGAGGGGGAAGATGTAACAATCCAAAATTTTAAGTTGTAATTTCAAATATTTATTGAATTAAATAAATATTTTAATTGATGTGTTTATTATTGAGTGCATATTTGTTTAATTTGATTTGATTTGATTATTTATTTGTTAAATAAATAATTTATGAGTTGAGGAAATTAGCTTAATTTGTTAATTAAGTGATAATGGGTAATTAGGTATTTTGAAGTTAATTAAATAAAAGAGTAAGGAATTAATTTTATGAGATAATATTCTAATTTAATTTAATAATTAAATTAGAGAATTGATAAGGATTAAAGGAGTTGTTATAATGTTACTTTACTTTAATTTAGTAATTAAAATAATGTATTAATTTATTGAATAAAATTATAATTATAATTTTGTAGCAACATGTTTATGTGAAAAATGGATTTAATAAGTAGTTGTTAGTTTTAATTTAATTAAATTTGGATATTTGAAAAGTTGGACAATAAACTATATTATAAAGGAGTTAAGAAAATAAATTAAAGGAGATTTATATGGGTTTTACCAAACAAGGTATAAGGATTTAAAGTTATTATTTTTAATTTAGGTTTTGCCAAACAAGGCTTAAGAGTTTTAAGTCTTTAATTTTTAAAGTAGTTTAGCCGAACAAGCCTTATGACTTTTGTAACAATCCAGGATTTTATTTGTAATTTAAAATATTTATTAAATTAAATAAATATTTTATTTATGTGGTTGTTGTTAGTATATATTTGTTAATTAAATTTATTAGATAATACTCTAATTTAATTTAATAGTTAGAGAGTTGTTAAAGATTACATGAGTTGCTATATTGCTATCGTAATTTAATAATTAAAGTGATATATTAATTATTAAATAAAATTATAATGAGATTATAATTTTGTGATATTTGGTTAAGTGGGAAATTTATTTAGTATGTGGTAATTAGTTTATTTAATTAAGATTGGATATGGAAGTCCAAGTAAACAATGTGGGACAATAAACTATATTATAAATCACTTATGAAAATAAATTAAAAGAGTTTTAATTTGGTTTTACCAAACAAAGCCTTAGAGCTTTTGAAATTCTTATTTTAATCTTGTTTTGCCAAACAAGGCTTAAGGAATGATTAAGTCATTATTTTAAAATGGTTTAGCCAAACAAGCCTTATGACTTTTGATTTTTCAAAAAAAAATAAAAATAAAAATAAAATGTAACTGATATCAGTTACATATATAATTATATTATATAATTTATATCTATTATATTATACGTTATATGTTTCTATGTACGTAAGTTAGAGAAGAGAGAATACAGAGAAGAAGAAGAAGAAGAAGAAGAAGAAGAAGAAGAAGAAGAAGAAGAAGGGAAATCTTGAGAAAACAAAAGAAAAACTTTCCTTATCTCCATCTTTTCAACTAATTCAACCTAGAAAGGTATCAAACTAACCCTTATACTAAATTAAGATATTTTGTATTTAGTCTTTGTAAAATTATGTTTTCATGATTGTGAATTTATATGCATATATGGTGTTCATATGTATTCATGTATACGCTTACATGAGATTTTTATTGTTGTTCAAAGGTATTCAGCTAGTTCTAAAATTCTAATTTATATTTTCTCAAGTTCTTCACTTAAAAAGCTATTTTGGTTGGGTAATTTGAAGAGATGTTGTATATATATATATATATATATATATATATATATGTGTGTGTGTGTGTGTGTATGGGTGTATAATCGAGTATATATAGTCTCTTTAATTGGTTCTAGAGTAATTAAAATCATAAGAATATGTTAAAGATGAAAAACTTGGGTTTTGATGGCATATGTATATTTTAACTTATGTTGGAGTCAAAATTGATGGATAGAATTTGAAATCGATGATAGATATTGTTAGTATGTTGAAAAATGAAAACAACCCAAGTTGAACGAGTCAAAACGGATGTAAAACGAATTCACAGTGAAGAATTTCGCTATGAATGTCAAAAGAAGAGGTAATAAGAGAAATAGTGAAATTAAAGGTTATAATCTTTAATGTTTATGTTGTTTATGTGGTTAGAAACGTGTTAGAATCATTAGTTTATGTTTCTGTAAACATATTACACCTTGGGTAGGTTGGTACGGTTGTTAGAAAGGAGTTTATAGGCCTAATTTGGCTTTCTGTGGTGTTCGGGATCAAAATTCACGAGTTAGCAGAAGGGACCCCCGCCCCGACGGGCCCCCTAGTGTAAAAACCCCCGCCCGGGGGGGGGGGTAGTCTGCCTAGCCAATTTTGGAAAAAACTAATCTGACAGGACATGGTTTACTAAAACAGCCATAACCTTTTCATACGAACTCGGATTGAGGTGATTCAAGATGATCCGAAACGAGGACGAATAGACCTACAACTTTTGTTCTTTATGTTTTTCAATTTGAGGTCGTTACAACAGTTATCTTTGTGACTATTTCGTAATCGGAGGCAATCAGAGGGCGTCAGGCATGCACATATGCAAGTGTAGTGCTCTTGACGATAAAAGATGTTGTTCTAAGTTATAGAATATGAATGTTAGTAAATATAATGATGTTTAACATTAATATAATAATGTATTAGATAAGTTATAGAAGCATAGTAAGCATGCACAAGAGAGGCAAATCGGGCGTGTGATGAATAAACGTCGAAACGCCGTGATACGTGTTAATGAATGTAAAAAGTGTTTTAAGTCAAATGAAATAGATATTATAAATTATGAAATGGGCTTAATATAAAACCAATAATGATTCCTAGCAAGATTTAAACACTTGAATGAATTTCGAATATTACATAAGTCAAAAAGTTAACACAATCTAATTGAACATTGTGCGCTAACTAATAGGAAAGATTATGAGATGTGGAGTAGAGTGTACATTACAATTACTATGTGTTGTTATGTGACTAATAATTGATGTGTATGATTATAAAATTGTGTAGGGCACGTGAAGTGTAGATAACTATAAGCTGTTAAACGTTTATTGGTAAACAACGATCAAGGCAAGTCTTTCAGTTCATATTTGTTATGTGAACTTGATGATTAGCTGTTTTAAATCTTTATTGCAAAGAGCATGATGTGTTATATATATGTTGAAAGTATAAAATGTTAAAGTCAATTTATGACTATGTTGATTGATTAAAGCATGTTGATTGAGTAAGGACTCAATCTTTATACTTGTTATATGAACTGTAGCATGTATGTTATATGTTGAGCATGTTAGTATGTGCTATGTGATGCATGAAAAGCTATTAGATTTTCTTTGGTCGTCGAGCTCAACCTTGCAAATAACCACTTTTGCAGGTTCAAGGTTTAAGGTAAAGTTATGTGTTACTTGAAAGATATAAATCAGATGTGATACTTGAAGATTTATACACTTTGGTTGTGTTATTATTATTATTTGAACCATGTTCAAGGTTCCGAATAATGTATTAATGTTGAATTGTAATATTATTTTGCAATGTAAACTATTGTAGTGTTAAAAATGATTCTGAGATGTTTAGATGTAAAGGTTGAAAGTTCTGGGAACGAGAATAGTTTGTAATAGAAAGTTTTAATTGTAATAGAAAATTTTAATTACTCCGCAAATTTCAATGGTTATATTATCGTTTAATGATGTAAAATTAGAGGTTGATTGTATTATTAACGACCGAAGTCTAGAATTGAGTTATATGAATTTTGGGGTCGTTACAGTTGGTATCAGAGCTGTAGGTTATAAACCTTAGGTAAGAGTACCCTAGGTTATAACCTTAGAGAATAAAGGAGAAGATGATAAAGAAGTTAAGAATCAAACAATTATATTTAAGTATGGTACAATTGTACTCTTTAGTAGTTGATGTATGGTATCTGGGCTAAACGATTCCTTCATAGAACGTAGGTATATACGAACTAGCAACTTGGAACCTAGTTTGTTGTTTGTATGTGGGAAACCACTCAGCGTACCTTATTGAAACTATTAGAGACTCGATGTGTATCAAGTATAGAAAGTGGATATGTATGATGAAAATGTGGAACTCAAATGAAATGTTGAGCAATGTGAATAAAGTTAGAAATTCTTAAAAGAAAAATTGTTATATAAATAAGGAAATTCAAAGAAGAATTTTGAGGTGATATAACGATAAGGAATGGGAGTTACCTAACTCCAATAGCCAAGATAACGAATAATGATGAGTAGACAAAGTCTGTAAGATTAAAAGCATAAATCAAATCGTAAATGATGAAAAAGGAAATAAAGAGGATCGCAAAACAAAACGATCGCGAGTTATGAAAGGATTTTAAGCGAGATGATTATAGAATAAGATCACGACGTGATCTGTTTAAGTTATAAAAGAAAGATGGTCTGTAATGTTTGAATAATTATAGCTTGATGCTATGAAGTTAATGTACTATGATATAGTATGAGATAAACTAACGAGGAGTTATAGATAGTGTGATACGAGGAATTCGTATCGAGCAAAGAGCAAGTTAAGAGTAAGATAGAGTTAGGTGAGATTTCAATTGAGGACTCATGTGATGGCTGAGTTATACAAATCTTTGTATGGGCGAGGGTTTTGTGCTTGCACTCAGTTTATCACATTGATAATCATTGGAATGTTGGTGTCGCGCTATCAATGTATATGTGGCGAAAAGGTGATTCTTTTCTCATGTGTATGTTTGATAGTTAAAAACTATTAAGATTAGTCAGATATTATTAGGATTAGGTGCGGTTCTTAAAACTAATGCATATGGTATGTTCGTGACTCATAATAATATGGTATGTTTTGAACCCCTCAGCGAATGGATACCTATGGTTTGACTAGGATAAGTTCTTAAACTTATATTATTGTGGCAAGTTCCTGAACTTCCAATGTGTGGTAAGTTTGATGAACTATGTTGGGTAGAAAGCGGTTATAGTATAGAGAGCATTGATGAAGTTGAAGATTGATAGAATGGTTAAGTAATGAAGTAATGGAGTAATGATTGAAGTTGATGGGTACTTGGATATTCTAAATCTACTAGCTATGCTAGACTTTCGAAATTTATTGACTTCGTGCCGATGGTTATACTTTTGATTTTTGGAAAAAAAAATGTTGGGTCACACTAGTGAGCCAAAGAATTTTTAAAAATAGTGCTATTATTCGTATGTCTATGCTAATTGCTTTGGCTAGATAAATGATTTGAAATATATCAAAATATTTTTTTTTTATATATCATCAATGCATCATGGAACCTGGTGCAGATATGATAAAAAACGACGGAGTCATCAATGCAGTATTACTTAGTGTTGGAGGTGATCCAAGGATCGTCAGCCCACTATGGTATGATGTAGTATGATAAAATCACCAAATGACAAAATCCTCAAACGGAATGTAAATACATTGCGGTATCATGACGTCATAAAAAGGATTTTTGAGATTTCTTTAATATATGAGAAATATATATATATATATATATATATATATGTATATTTCGATTGATGTCTGAATTGTTGTAGAAGTCTATGCTATTTGATTCAGCTAGACGAAAATTGAAAGATGTTCATGAAATTCAAGCGTTTTTTGAGAAGTTATGCCAAACCAAATTGTTTTGGTGCGGATTCAGATGTTGAAAAGCTGAGATGAACAACCCTTTTATAGGGGATTACGCGGAGGCGTTGAGATGTTTGTGAAAGTAGTATGCACACAAGCCAATCATGTTTGATGATAAAGCATATACTTTGAAACAATCTTATTCATTTATTAATAAAAAGTATTAATTTATTAAAGGCTTTTAATTATCTACATGATGCTGTTTTATAATATGTGATAAACCCATAGTTTTAAGCAATGCTTTTAGAATAATGATGATGATCATTCTAATGAGATCTAAATTCTTAGAAAGTTTAAAACTAAAATAGTTCCCAATCGTTGGATTACTAAATTGGGGATTAGTAAATCCGGATAGATTGGTACATACGTTGCTTGCTCATTGGATGAGGATGATTGATCTCATGATCATTTGTGTGGAGACACTAAAGCAAGTATGTAGGTGCTTATTAGAGAATAAGTTCATCGAGCATTGGCTCGCTAAGGAATACCTAATGGAGTTTTACTTTTGTCAATAGGAATTCCTGTAGTGATAGTAGTACAAGTAATCCTTGGACTTGAGATCATCATAGTATCTTGTGTATGATGAGTTATACTTTGACTTATTCCTTAAGACCCTTAGGGTATATCAAAGGGTATGCTTGGGTATAACAAGTTGTACATGGAGATAATATATGATCAATAAAGAATCTACCACTTCTAATAATAAAGAAGAGAAATGTCCTATGTGATTCGATAAATGACAACCCAGTGAGTCCTTGGTTATAGGCGAGAATGAAATTAGAAAGGAGTTTCTAATTTGCATTATTTAGAGTTGTGCATTTAAGGATCGAAATACATATAATTAAATAAAATAAGACTTGACGTGAAATTCCATGTCTTATATTTAATTGGGACATTGTATGGTGGAAGGATTGAATTGTGCAGTAACTATTTACTCAAAGGTTCTTTTATGATTAATGTTGAAATCTATATTATCCGGAAAGTCGTTGATCGTTAGGGAGGCTTATCCCTATTGTAGAATAAATATTATTTATTTAAATAAATTAGTTGTTTAATTTATTTATTTAAATAAGATTAGAATTGTTCTAATTGATTTATTCACAAAGGTTTAATATGGAGAACCTAAAGGGTCACACCATAAAAGGAAGAATAATTATTTAAGAAGTTAATGGCATAATCGTAATAATATGTTATGTATATTTAATTTAATCTATGGTGATAGAATAAATTAAATAGCTTAATATTTATTATTTAATATTTTAAAAATATTAAATATAAATTAATAAGAGGAGTCTTATTAATATTATCACAATTATTATTATTATTTTAATTTCTAAAGAGTTTAGGAATTAATTTAATATAAGTACTCTCATTTATTCCTAATTGGATTAGGAAGGAAAATTAGTTAAAGGAGTTTAATTAATTATCCCTAATAAGATTAGGGAGCTTAATTAATTAAAAGAATTTAATTAATTAAATAAAACACAATTCCTTAATTGTTAAGGTGGGTTGCCCACATCTATAAATAAGAGGAGTCTTATTATGGGTGAAGGGGTTGTTGACTTTTACGATATACGTAATAATTCTAATAGTTGGAGAGTACGTTCTTTTCTATAGAGATAGAAAACTGGGGTTTGAGCCAAATACCCATCTTCTTAAATCCTTCTTCTTCCTCGGTGGATCACCTCTAGAGGCCAAACACTTGGGTGGCTAACGTTGATCAAAGGAAGGAACCAAACCCGGTGGATTCAAGTTGAACGCGGAAAGGATTGGAGGTGAACTTGTACCTGAGGAAGCTCGATCTTCAAGGGTATGATTCTTATTCGTTATCTTTTTCGTTTAATTAATAATTGTGCATAAAGGGTGATCCGGGTATATGGTTTAAAATTTTAAAAACTCGATTTTTACACGTTTCGCATTTTTATGCAATTTGATTGCGTTCATGAATATTACAAACCTAACAGTGGCATCAGAGCCAAACCTTTATGCGAATTATTAATTGTTTAATTTGATATGTATATTGATATGTGTTTAGAACAATTTAATTGGGCATAATTTTATTGTATAAAATTTAAAAAAAAAAAAATTGATTCGTGATCCGCGTGATGACTTGGCGAAAGTGAAGGTTAATTATATATTATATATATATTAGATACTAAAAAGGAAATCTTGTGTTTCCTGCCTTCCCACGTGGTTCCGCGGCTAAGTAAATATAATGAATATATATATTATTCAGTATATTGAATATATATGATCCTGTTAACCAACGTGAAGAATCAGGATGTTTTTTTTTGAAAAGTAAAGCTTGCCACGGGTTTTCGCAAATTGATTATATATATAATATATATTTTCAATTATTTTATAATTAAAATAAAATATTTATTTTAATTTTAAAATTGGATTTTATGCTAACTAATTAGAGTTGAAATTGGACACCATGATAACTAATTGGAGTTGAAATTGATTTTATTTTTCCTTAAATAAAGGAGTTTATTTAGATATGAAATAAGATTTCATATTATTCAAAATAAAAGAGTTTATTTGTGAATAGGAAATAGAATCCAGTATTTCCTTAAATAAAGAAGTTTATTTAGATATGAAATAAGATTTCATATTATTTAAAATAAAGGAGTTTATTTGTGAATAGGAAAGAGAATCAAGTGTTTCCTTTTATAAATTTTTTTACATGGAATTGGATTAGTAATTAATTAAAATAAAGGAGTTTATTTTGATTAAAATTTTGATTAAAATAAAATAGTTTATTTTATTCAAAATTGGATAAATTAAAATAAAATAGTTTTATTTTAATTTAAATTTGGATTAAAATAAAGGAGTTTATTTTGATTCAAAATTAGATTTTATACTAACAAAATTTTGCCCATTAAATGATATCAATATATATATTGAATGTTTATTATTCATCGGATGAATGTTATGTATTGATGCATATGGTGATGTGTATGATAATAAATGGGATTGATTATGGACTATTGACCGATGTGATTGGATTTTATTTTAGTTGGATGCATGAATGTATGAGTTATATTAAATGATTACTGCGTGCCTGCGTCTTCTTTAATTTTTTCTTAATGTAAATTCTAACTCTCTCTATGCACTTTCCCTTGACTCACGATCAAGGTTTCTATTTATTTTAAATAGTTTTGTAATAGGAATAGTTAGAATTAATTTTGAAAAATTGGAGATCAAGGAGCAAGGGCGCTTGAAGACCCATTTTGTAATGGAGCAGGGTTTAAATGTAATAGTTATATTTAAATATTATTTTTTGCACCCCTGGGGGTTTGACCTTTTGGTTCACTTGGTGGCTCTAGTGAACCAAACTAGAATAAAAGTCCATAATCAATTCGGGTAGAATATAGTATTCTATATGTGCATGCTTATACTATATATATTATATATTATGCAAACATGCTTCAGCATGTTCATTAATATGACGCGTATTTTATATATATATGTGCATACGCTATTAAACAAGATGAGACAAATTAATAACAAACCCCTCAATTTTTATATTAAGTCCTAAGCGTTCAAAGATATTTGGAATATCGAGCGTAAGCTTTCTAGCATGATAAAATTAATAGAGTATTAAATATTTAATATGAGTTTGTTGTGTCACCACAAGGCAAGTATTAAGTATTTAAGATGTTAATTTATCACATTTGATGCTTATAAAGAAAATTGAACAATATTGTTTTGTTGTGTCACCACAAGGATGATATTTTCTTTTTGAATATATGGAGTGCTAGGTCGGACTTAACTTGGATAATTTTGATTCGGATGTGCCACCACTTGATCAAAATAATCTAAGAGGCAAAAGAAAAGGAGTTGCATAGTTGATGTAATTGACAAAAGTTGTCTACCTATTTATTTATATATAGTTTGTTGTGTCACCACAAGGCTATATACATTTGAAATGGGATCCTTATTCTCACTAGCAAATCTTTAATTAGATTTCTTAAGAACTATATAAGTGAGGTAATATAGTTTGAAGAAAATAGTGGGAGATACCAATTTAAAACATGACCTAAATTATTTTGGTAATTAATAAAAGAATGTATGTTAAAATATTGTTAATTACAAATTCATTTACGTAATTTTACAATGTCTAAAATTACTATCCACTGCGAAGCATATTAGATGCTAAATTAACGGGCCAAGAATTAAGCGGATTGGTTAAGGAATTTGAGAATAGTTCTCATGGTGAAAAGTTATCTTATGTCATAATCGCCTATCCTCTGCAATGGTTGCGAGACAATGCCTCTCGAGGAAGACATTGCTACTTTTAGAAAGTGGCAAGATGATGCACAGTTGGCTCAATGCATCATGCTCGCATCTATGAGTAACTTGAGCTTGGCGTCGACGATGAAACTATGGATGCTTCTACTATATTCCCGCACATCAAGTAGTTGATGGTGAGGAAAGTAGGACCGATAGATATCGGATATCTAAGGAGCTCTTAGATCTAGAATGGCCAATGACACTATAATACGGACAAAAAGTTCTTAACATAATCAATTTAATTGATCAATTTGGACAACTGGTTTTGTCATGGATGGAGAGTTGAGCCAAGATTTGATTTTGCACTCACTCCAGGACTCCTTTTCACAATTGTTGTGAATTTTTCATATAAACAAGCTAGATATCGACCGTTGATTTGCTTAACATGTTGAAAAATGATGAGAGTCACTTTCAACCAAGAAAGACCATGTCTTCTTGGTAGGGGCCAAAGGATCTTACGAAAAGAAGAGCGATTCAAAGAAGGTAAATAGAAAGGCATAAACAAAGGATAATAAGAACAAAACCGCGTCTGAGATAGCAAAGGAGTTTGCTTCCTTCGCAATAAGCACGGACATTGGAAAGAAAGCTGCGAGAAGCATCTTGCAGAGGCTAACCAAAGAAGCTTAGTGAAGTTTAGGTTACTAATACGATTTTTGTTCATGATTGAAATAAATTTTCTTTAAGTCGAGGTTCTACTTGGGTATTGGATCTGACTTTGGTTATCATAAATATAGATTTATGAAGGGACCAAGCGAGTAGAAAGCTAAACAAATATAAGTAATCCTATGTATGGAAATGTAGCAAAGGTTGCCATATTAGCCATAGAAACTTATAGTTTAGCAATGCTACTGAGGCAAATTTATTAAGTCGATAAGTTGTTATTGTATTCCAGTTCTTGTTAAAAATATTATTTCCATTTTATTGTTGGACAATGAAATCTTTGGTATTATAATTAAGAACAATTGTTGTTCTATTTATAATAATAATGTTTTGTATAGAAATGGAATATTACTTAAATAAATTTTGTATACTTGACTTACATGAAAATAATTTTGCATATTGAACAAATTAGTATAAGAAAATGAGATGATCATTCAAAGAGTTGAATGTGTGTATTTCTTTGAAATACAAGTGTGAATTATTTGAAAGGTTCAAAGAATTCGGAAGTGAAACAAATTGGCAAAGTATTAAGATTCTTTGATTAGATCAAGGAATAAATACTTGTGCTTGATAAGTTTCTAGATCATCTCAAATGGTTTTCTTATAATGGACACATCCCGATACACAATAAGCGATTGATGTATCCGAAAGGAAAAATCATACCTTGTTGGACATAGTGCGGTCCATAATCATTTTCTTGACATTCCGGTATCCTTCAGGATCATGTCCTAGAAATGGTTTGCATATCTACGAAAAGGTAACCTCAAAATCCAGCCCCAAGACTCCATAAAAGTTATGGACAGGGAGGATTCCTAATCTTAAGTATGTTAAGATAAGGTGTTGTCCAACTTATGTGAAAAGGTTTCAAAGGATAAGCTTGGGACAAAATTTGACATGTATAGATTTGTGGGACATCCTAAAGTAAGTTTAGGGCATGTGTTCTATAATCCTACTTAGCAAAAGGTGTTTGTTGCGAAACACGCTGCCTTCTAAGATAAAGGTGTTTATCATTGAAGGGGCTAGTGGGAGGATAATAGATCTTGAAGAGTTCAAGAACCACAAAACACTATAAGTCAAATAAGAGGAACCTGTAGATAGACCTATTGTACCTGTTGAATTGTAAATCGAAATAATCTTGAAGATACCTAGGAGGTATGGATTCATCATGGATGATGATGATGAGTTACACATCATAGAAGATGATGATCCAGAGTTACATACGATGAGGTAAGAGTTGTAGACACTCAGAGAAATTGATTGAAGTAATATTCTCAAAAATGGAACATTCGTTTTGATGAAACAAATCAAAAGAGTTTGATTTTATCAAAAATAAGAATGAACCTAGTGTGTACAAAAGGGTCAGTGGGAGCATCGTGACATTCCTAGTACTATATGTTGATATACTACGGATAAGGAATGACATACCAATGCTACAATCAGTAAAGATAAAGTTGTCTAAACATTCCTCCATGAATGATTTGGAAGAGTATCTTAATTGGGGATATAAATCTATATAGATAGATTTAAGAGGATGCTCGACTTAACCCAAGGAACGTATATTCATTTGATGCTAAAGTCGTTTAGCATGGCAAACTCAAGAGATGTCTCATGTCGATGAGCTATGGAGTGTATCTCTCTTAATAGTCCCCACGAGACTCACGAAAAGAGAGGTCGCATGAGTGATAATCATGTATGCAATGAAATGTACGAGACCGATGTTGATCGGTCATATTATGGAGAAGATCACTGTATGAGCCGGTGAAAAACATCTTAAAGTGCTTAGCAGGAAACTAAAGATGTGATTAAAATTTTTGCTGGGTCTTAATTAAAACTAGAGGGCTTAACAGACTTAAGTTTTTCAGACAGACCAAGACGACAGAAAAATCCACTTTAAGGTAAAGGGTTACCTTGAGCAATTGGTGCGATGAATTGGAAAGGTTCCAAACAAAGAAAGAGTTCTTTGGTTTAGTGATAAAGACAAAGTATATAGCTATAAATGAAGCTTTAAGTTGATTGTTTGGATTAAAAGTTCATTCTGAGAACTAGGAATAGTTCCTAAGTCTCATCTTGGATCTAAACATGTGTTGTGGCACTTTCATTTGATTATTAGAATCATTGAAAGATGGGAAATCACTATAGAGATAGTGGACTCTCATGAACAACATTACATATCCATTAACTAAAGCTTATCCAATGCAGGATAATCATCACTTAGAGAAGAAGAGTATGAGATACCATGGCGATTGGCTTTAGTGTAAGTGGGAGATTGAAAGTAGTATGCACACAAGAATCAATCATGTTTGATGATAAAGCATATACTTTGAAACAATCTTATTCATTTATTAATTAAAAGTATTAATTTATTAAATGCTTTTAATTATCTACATGATCTTTGTTTTATAATATGTGATAAACCCATAGTTTTAAGCAATGCTTTTAGAATAATGATGATGATCATTCTAATGAGATCTAAATTCTTAGAAAGCTTAAAACTAAAATAGTTCCCAATCGTTGGATTACTAAATTGGGGATTAGTAAATCCGGATAGATTGGTACATCGTTGCTTGCTTTCATTGGATGAAGATGATTGATCTCATGATCATTTTTGTGTGGAGACACTAAAAGCAAGTATGTAGGTGCTTATTAGAGAATAAGTTTCTTTGAGCGTGGCTCGCTAAGGAATACCTAATGAAGTTTTACTTGCTGTCGATAGGAATTTCTGTAGTGATAGTAGTCAAGTAATCCTTGGACTTGAGATCATCATAGTATCTTGTGTATGATGAGTTATACTTTGACTTATTCCTTAAGACCCTTAGGGTATATCAAAGGGTATGCTTGGGTATAACAAGTTGTACATGGAGATAATATATGATCAATAAAGAATCTACCACTTCTAATAAAAGAAGAGAAATGTCTATGTGATTCGATAAATGACAACCCGATGAGTCCTTGGTTAAGGAGAATGAAATTAGAAAGGAGTTTCTAATTTGCATTATTTGGAGTTGTGCATTTAAGGATCGAAATACATATAATTAAATAAAATAAGACTTATGAAATTCCATGTCTTATATTTAATTGGGACATTGTATGGTGGAAGGATTGAATTATACGGTAACTATTTACTCAAAGGTTCTTTTATGATTAATGTTGAAATCTATATTATTTGGAAAGTCGTTGATCATTAGGGGAGACTTATCCTATTGTAGAATAAATATTATTTATTTAAATAAATTAATTGTTTAATTTATTTATTTAAATAAGATTAGAATTATTCTAATTGATTTATTCACATTAGGTTTAATATGGAGAACCTAAAAGGTCACACCATAAAAGGAAGAATAATTATTTAAGAAGTTAATGGCATAATCGTAATAATATGTTATGTATATTTAATTTAATCTATGGTGATAGAATAAATTAAATAGCTTAATATTATTATTTAATATTTTAGAAATATTAAATATAAATTAATAAAGGAGTCTTATTAATATTATTACAATTATTATTATTATTTTAATTTCTAAAAGAGTTTAGGAATTAATTTAATATAAGTACTCTCATTTATTCCTAATTGGATTAGGAAGGAAAATTAGTTAAAGGAGTTTAATTAATTATCCCTAATAAGATTAGGGAGCTTAATTAATTAAAAGAATTTAATTAATTAAATAAAACCCAATTCCTTAATTGTTAAGGTGGGTTGCCCACATCTATAAATAAGAGGAGTCTTATTATGAGTGAAGGGGTTGTTGACTTTTACGATATACGTAATAATTCCAATAGTTGGAGAGTACGTTCTTTTCTATAGAGATAGAAAACTAGGGTTTGAGCCAAATATCCATCTTCTTAAATCCTTCTACTTCCTTGGTGGATCACCTCTAGAGGCCAAACACTTGGGTGGCTAACGTTGATCAAAGGAAGGAACCAAACCCGGTGGATTCAAGTTGAACGCGGAAAGGATTGGAGGTGAACATGTACCTGAGGAAGCTCGATCTTCAAGGGTATGATTCTTATTCGTTATCTTTTTCGTTTAATTAATAATTGTGCATAAAGGGTGATCCGGGTATATGGTTTGTAAAATTTTAAACTCTGATTTTTACACGTTTCTGCATTTTTATGCAATTTGATTGCGTTCATGAATATTACAAACCTAACAGTTTGTGCACAATACATTGTACGAAGGGCTGATCACCCTAAGTACGAGGAGTCCCTATAGTCTTATGACTGTTAAAGTTTAAGTTGAAAGATTACTTATAACTATGGACATACGTATAGCGTTTAAATGTTTGTGTACAATACATCGCAATGCGAAGGGCTTAACACCACAAAGTCACGGAGTCCCTATAGTCTAAATTTGTTAAGGTTTAAGTTGAAAGAGTACTTATAACTATGGACGTAGTTCAAGGTCTTATGACCCTCAACATGATTTAGAATCTTTTAAATTCCTGTTATTTATATCGCTTCCCAATTATTAAGAAATTATGTAAGATTCTTATTATTCTGAAAGGTGAAAGTGGAAAGGATGAGAAAATTAAGAAAAACCTAGTAATTTCAAGAAAGAATTGAAACTCCAAAAAGAAGAGAAATGTGAAACTCTTAAAAGAGGAAGAGGTGAGGAATATGATGATCTTAGAAAGATCCTTAGAGAAAAAATTTGATTGTAGAACCCAATGAATGAATAAAGTATTAACATAAAATCTATTTTGATAGATTGAATGAATAAAGATTAATAAATAAAATTTCAAGGACGAAATTCTTAGAAGAATGGGTGAATGTAATATCCTGAGTATTTATGATAATGATCCTTAGCAAAGGAAATGAATGGGTTAAAGAGTATATAATACTCAAAATATAATTGAGTTCAAGTGAAAGTTATGAAATAAAACCTAGAATTTGTTGAAGTAATGAATGTAGTAGAAAATATAAAACTTATATTAAGGTCATGTGTTGAAGTTATTCAACGAAGAGATTTGATGAAAACTTTGAGTAAGGTAGGGTTTTGGGTGATTAGAGACGGAATCCTTATAAGAGGGAAGAATGTGACGAATGAATTATTTGAGTTGTGATTACGGGGACGAGAATCCTTGTAAGGAGAGGAAAGATGTAACAATCCGAGATTTTATTTGTAATTTAAAATATTTATTAAATTAAATAAATATTTTATTTATGTGGTTGTTGTTAGTATATATTTGTTAATTAAATTTATTAGATAATACTCTAATTTAATTTAACAATTAGAGAGTTATTAAAGATTACATGAGTTCTTTATATTGCTATCGTAATTTAATAATTAAAGTGATATATTAATTATTAAATAAAATTATAATGAGATTATAATTTTGTAATATTTGGTTAAGTGGGAAATTTATTTAGTATGTGGTAATTAATTTATTTAATTAAGATTGGATATGGAAGTCCAAGTAAACAATGTGGAACAATAAACTATATTATAAATGACTTATGAAAATAAATTAAAAGAGTTTTAATTTGGTTTTACCAAACAAAGCCTTAGAGCTTTTGAAATTCTTATTTTAATCTTGTTTTGCCAAACAAGGCTTAAGGAATGACTAAGTCATTATTTTAAAATGGTTTAGCCAAACAAGCCTTATGACTTTTGATTTTAAAAAATAAAATAAAAAAATAAATAAAATGTAACTGATATCAGTTACATATATAATTATATTATATAATTTATATCTATTATATTATACGTTATATGTTTCTATGTACGTAAGTTAGAGAAGAGAGAATACAGAGAAGAAGAAGAAGAAGAAGAAGAAGAAGAAGAGGAGAAGAAGAAGAAGAAGAAGAAAAGGGAAACCTTGAGAAAACAAAAGAAAATTTTTTCTTATCTCCATCTTTTCTCCTAATTCAACCTAGAAAGGTATCAAACTAACCCTTATACTACATTAAGATATTTTGTATTTAGTCTTTGTAAAATTAGGTTTTCATGATTGTGAATTTATATGCATATATGGTGTTCATATGTATTAATGTATACGCTTACATGAGATTTTTATTGTTGTTCAAAGGTATTCAGCTAGTTCTAAAATTCTAACTTATAGTTTCTCAAGTTCTTCACTTAAAAAGCTATTTTGGTTGGGTAATTTGAAGAGATGTTGTATATATATATATATATGTGTGTATGGGTGTATAATCTAGTATATATAGTCTCTTTAATTGGTTCTAGAGTAATCAAAATCATAAGAATATGTTAAAGATGAAAAACTTGGGTTTTGATGGCATATGTATATTTTAACTTATTTTGGAGTCAAAATTGATGGATAGAATTTAAAATTGATGATAGATATTGTTAGTATGTTGAAAAACAAAAAAAACCCAAGTTGAACGAGTCAAAACGGATGTAAAACGAATTCACAGTGAAGAATTTCGCTATGAATGTCAAAAGAAGAGGTAATAAGAGAAATAGTGAAATTAAAGGTTGTAATCTTTGATGTTTATGTGGTTAGAAACATGTTAGAAACATTAGTTTATGTTTCTGTAAATATATTACACCTTGGGTAGGTTGGTATGGTTGTTAGAAAGGAGTTTGTAGGCCTAATTTGGCTTTTTGTGGTGTTCGGGATCAAAATTCACGAGTTAGCAGAAGGGACCCCTGCCTCGGCAGGCCCCCCTCATGTAAAAACTCCTACCCCAGCGGGGGGTAGTCTGCCTAGCCAATTTTGGAAAACAAAATCTGACAGGACATGGTTTACTAAAACAGCCATAACATTTTCATACGAACTCGGATTGAGGTAATTCATGATGATCCGAAAAGAGGACGAATAGAACTACAACTTTTATTCTTTAAGTATTTCAATTTGAGGTCCTTATGGAGGGTCAAAACAGTTATCTTTATGACTATTACGTAATCGTAGGCAATCAGAGGGCGTCGGGCATGCACGTATGCAAGTGTAGTGCTCTTGACGATAAAAGATGTTGTTCTAAGTTATAGAATATGAATGTTAGTAAATATAATGATGTTTTATATTAATATAATAATATATTAGATAAGTTATAGAAGCATAGTAAGCATGCACAAGAGAGGCAAATCGGGCGTGTGATGAATAAACGTCAAAACGCCGTGATACGTGTTAATGAACGTAAAAAGTGTTTTAAGTCAAATGAAATAGATATTATAAAATATGAAATGGGTTTAATATAAAACCAATAATGATTCCTAGCAAGATTTAAACACTTGAATGAATTTCGAATATAACATAAGTCAAAAAGTTAACACAATCTAATTGAACATTGTGCGCTAACTAATAGGAAAGATTATGAGATGTGGAGTAGACTATACATTACAATTACTATGTGTTATTATGCGACTAATAATTGATGTGTATGATTATAGAATTGTGTAGGGCACGTGAAGTGCAGATAAATGTAAGCTGTTAAACGTTTATTGGTATACAACGATCAAGGCAAGTCTTTCAGTTCCTATTTGTTATGTGAACTTGATTATTAACTGTTTTAAATCTTTATTGCAAAGGGCATGATTTGTTATATATATGTTGAAAGTATGAAATGTTAAAGTCAAATTATGACTATGTTGATTGATTAAAGCATGTTGATTGAATAAGGACTCAATCTTTATACTTGTTATATAATCTGTAGCATGTATGTTATATGTTGAGCATGTAACTATGTGCTATGTGATGCATGAAAACTATTTGATTTTGCTGGGCTGTCGAGCTCAACCTTGTAAATAACCAGTTTTGCAGGTTCAAGGTTCAAGGTAAAGTTATGTGTTACTTGAAAGACATGAATCAGATGTAATACTTGAAGATTTATACACTTTGGTTGTGTTATTATTATTATTTGAATCATGTTCAAGGTTCTGAATAATGTATTAATGTTGAATTGTAATATTATTTTGCAATGTAAACTATTGTAGTGTTAAAAATGATTCTGAGATGTTTAGATGTAAAGGTTGAAAGTTCTGGGAACGAGAATAGTTTGTAATAGAAAGTTTTAATTGTAATAGAAAATTTTAATTATTCTGCAAATTTTAATGGTTATATTATTGTTTAATGATATAAAATTAGAGGTTGATTGTATTATTAACGACCGAAGTCGAGAATTGAGTTGTATGAATTTTGGGGTCGTTACAACTTTTGATTTTCAAAAACTATAACTGACATCAGTTATATATATATATATATATATTTATATTATATATTAATACGTATTATATTATACGTTATATATCAGTTATATTTTATATTACGTAAAAGAATAGAAGAAAGAAAGAAGAGAGAAGAAAAGAAGAGAGAAAAGAGAGAAGGAAGAAGAGAAGAAATTCTCTGTGTTATTTAGAAATTGAGAGAGAGATTGGTGAGAAGAAGTTGCAAGAACAAGAAGGAGAAGTAATCATCTTCTAGTAAAGGTATGATCCTAAAGTTCTAGTTTTTATATACATGAAAATTCTCTGTAAAATTTGTGCGAAGGATTTATTGTTTATTATGTAGTTATTATGTGTTAATAGATGATTATAAACTATTTTATATGATTAGTATATGATTTAGATTAATTTAATCCATGTAATATGATATATATGAAGAAAATTATTTTACAGTAAATTTATATTGATGTATGTTTGATATGGCTTAATTTAGAGTTAAAATTGATATTCAATTCATAGTATAAAGTATAAATTGATTATGGATTGTATAAATACATGAAGAAATGAAAACAAAGTAATTGAAACTAACTGTTTTGGATGAAAAATGAATTCACAGTGATTAATTTCGCTAAGAATGTCAAAATGTTAAGAAATAGTAAACATAGTGAATTTAGAGGTTTTAATGTTGATGTTTATGTTGTTTAAATGATTAAAAACATGTTAAAAACCTTAAGTTATGTTTATTTGAGGTTTATGTAATTCATATGTGTTAAATCGGTTGTTAGAAAGTAGCTTATAGGTCAATTTGGCTTTGTTACGTGTTCTTCTTTCACGAACAACATGCACTGGAAGCATATGCTTGGCGCCTCTGATGTTGCCCGTAGTACATTTCAGTGTTCAGCCTACCAAGTCAAATCTGCAGCGCCAATTATAGGTCTTTGTGTCATGTGCAACAGCCATTTCAGTTCAGTAGCCGTAGTGCCATTCCAAAGAATACTGGAGGTGACTGCGGCCTGATAATGATTAATTAGAAAATTATTTTTAATTATACAATTCTATAGTTGTTGATAAAGAATAAAGTTATGACTGATAAAATGTGATTTGGTCATATTGTGGTGTACCAAGCATGAAAATATTGTTAGCAATTAATAAATTATGTGATGAATTTAAGAGTTACGGTTTAAAACAAATAGTTGAACTTAAGACTACAAGTCGTATATGAAATAGATACTTAATTGTGTATTGAGTACATGTAGTAACTAATTATGTCATGATGCCATGGATATAGGGTATTGAGAATCGAGTATACGGTTTAGCTTACACGCAAAGCAAGTTCCTAAACCTTACTTCTTTACATTGAGCAAGTTCCCTAACCTTTGCTACTTTATTATTCAACAAGGTTTACTTTTCATTGTCATGTTATACTTATGCAAGTTCTCTAACCCTAAGTTTACATTGAGCAAGTTTTCAAACTCTAACCTTTATTTGAGTTTGTTCTATCTCATTTACATTTATATTGAGCAAGATTTATTGTTCAACTTGCTAACAATTATGCATGATTCAATAACTCAATCCTTTTATTAAACAAAAATTCTAGCCTTAGCTTAATATTGTTCAAGCAAGGTTTATTATATTATTCAATGTTCATGCTTTCTAGTTTATTTCTAAGCATGACTTTTAAATACAATGTTGGTTCATTTATGACCCACTCCATAGCATATTTTTATACATTTTTGATTCAACTAATCGTTAGTTGATGATCGTTAAACTCTAAATTACCCTTGAGGCTTATCCAAACCAAACTTACTATGGTGCAGACTTGTATTCTAAATATTGAGAAGAACAACCCTATTACAGGGGATTAAGTACGCTATGCGTTTAGATGTTTGTGCACAATACATGGTACGAAGGGCTGATCCCCTTAAGTACGAGAAGTCCCTATAGTCTTATGACTGTTTAGGTTTAAGTTGAAAGAATACTTATAACCTTGGACATAGTTTGTGGTCTTGTGTCCCTCAGATATATTTTAAATTCTGTTTTCAGTTCTTGATTGTCATTGATGGAGAATATTATTCAGTTCTGTTGAACCTATTCATTTGGCAGTTATTATGATATCTTTATTCATTGTCATTTCAAGTGAGAATTTTTTTTGCTCACTCTTGCTTATATAACCATTACAACTAAAGTTGAGAAGGTCGATGAACCTACCACTAGTAAAGGAAAAGGAAAGATGAATAAGTGTTGAAGACTTGTAATCTATTGATTTTTGTTTTTATATCAGACTTTGTTTGATTATTGAGATGTAATTATTTATTTTTCTGCATATGATGAATGTTTAAGGTTAGACAACCTGGGATTTTATTGATGATGTAACCCTTTAATGGGAAGGTTTATTGTTTAAATTTTATTATATTTGGATAGTTAGAAATGAATGTTTAGACAATGAACACCAAATCTTCTAGGAATGAAGTACCCAGATTTGGGGGTGTCATATGTTGGTATCAAAGCTTTAGGTTATGAACCTTAGGTGGGGGGAAAGCCTTAGGTAGTACCCTTATAGAAGATTGAAAAGATAGAGGTGATCAACTCTTATTGAGTTTTAAGAAAGAAATAATAAAACACTTATGTGCTTATGTGGTTGCAACCTATGTGATCGTGAGTGTCGAATAGTGACAAATAGTAATTAAACATTTAAAATGTTGTTGTCAGGATGGCTAATGTGGGAGAATCCAGTCAGGCTAGGGAGGAAGGACCTCAAATGCCTATAGAGGAAGAGCCTCGAGATATTCAGGTGGTTTGGGAACAACTGCTGCCAAGGGAGTCATCTTCGTTGGTCATAGTGGTTGAGTAGGAGGGTGTACTGGATAAGGATGATGTGGTAGAGATGGATGAGGAAGACCCCATTGAGATGCCACAGACGGATGAGGATGAGGAGGAGGAAGAGTAAACTCTATCGTAACTCATATGTACGACAAGGTATACGACCACAACATTGAGTTTCAAGATAGAGTTGAGGAGTTGGAGGAGATAGTAGCTGAACGTCAGACTTTGATGGCGTAGAAGGACGATGAGATTCGGGATTTTGACGAGCGTTTGGGTAATGTTGAATGGAAGCTAATTCACACTGAGGGGGAGAATGAACAGCTGATAGAGGAGATTGCGGAGCTAAAGAACAAATTGAAAGAAGAATCCCCCAAGAGAGCAAGAATTGAAGATGTATACGAGGAAGATTCTCAGTGTGCAGGAGTAACAGAGAGAGAAGTACAAGAAAAGAAAATCAACATGGAGGAGATGAATGGCATTTTCAACACCGTGATCAACTGAGCTCAAGACCAAGTCATGTATTATCCGATCCAGTTCGAGACGCTGCCATGGTATATGTTAGATCACAGAACAATGTTCCGTATTATGGAAGATGAGCGTCGTAAGGCTATGCACCATTTTAGTCGAGCATCGTAGAGAATGTATCTGATATGTGATTAATGATAGAATAAATAAGATGTAAATCCCAAGAGTAATGGGATATGAGAATATTATCCTGCAACTTTAGTAGTTCAGGAAGATGATGCAGTGATGCTATTGTTTATATGTTTTTCAAAAGATTATAAATGAATAAAAGTTAATATTTATTCAAGATTTGATGTGTTATGTGATGAGCTTTTATGATGTGCAAGTTAAGTAGAAAATACTTAATAAAGATTGGATAATAATTTAATAAGTATATTGTTCTTTAATCAGAAAATGCCTCCAAGAAGACGTTAACCACGAAAAAAACCCCTGAGGGGTCTACCAATAACAACACTGAAGCTAACCTAGTTCAGTAGTTGGTGACACTTCTGACGGGAGCGCTGCAAAATCAACCGCAGAATCAAGCCGCAACTTTTAAAGATTTCAAGGCGGTTGGATCACCAGAATTCGGTGGGACCATGAATCCGGTTGAGGCACAAACCTGAATTATGGAAATAGAGAAAGTATTTAATGTGGCTAGAGTATGTGAGAATTAGAAGACTGCTTTTTCAATCTTTATGTTGAAAGCAGAGGCCAGTTATTGGTGGTAAGCTAATAAAAGTAGAGGAGGTCAGGGAGTAATGACTTGGGAAAGGTTTAGGAAATATTTTTCAAAACCTACTTCTTAGAGAGTTCAAAGAATCAGATGGAAGTATAGTTTTAGAGTTGAAGCAGGGAACAATGACGGTGTCGGAGTATGCAACAAGGTTCAATGAGTTGGAAAGGTTTGCGCCATATCAAGTCAACACTGATGAGCGCAAGGCGAGGAGATTTGAACAGGGATTGAAGCCCTGGTTGTATAGTAGAGTCTCTATGTTCCAATTGAAAACGTTTGTAGTGGTGCTAGAAAAGGCAATTATCACTGAGGGTGGAGGCGAGGCTATGATGAAGTATAACCAGGAACAAAGAAAGAAGAAGAATGAGAGTGAAGACAAGAATGGTGGTAATAATAATAATAATAACCTGAAGAGGAAGTGGAATGCAAGTGTTGGTGCTGGAAGTCAACATAATAGCCAATAGAAGAAGAAGTTTGAAGCATGTGTAACATGTGGAAAGAATCACACTGGCGTGTGTTTAAGGGGTAAGCGAGTGTGCTTCAACTGTGGCCAGGAAGGTCACATTGCTCCGAATTGCCAACAACTAAAGAAGAATGTTTGCTACACATGCGGGTTAAAGGATCATTTTGCTCGTGAGTGCCCTAAGAAGAAAGTTGGAGAGCTAATGGGTAGCAAGGGAAATGGTAGTGGTGGTACATTGACTATTGCTGGACCAACGTCATCAAACAGACCCACAACTAAAACCTTCAACATGACTGTGTAGGATGCGGTGCACTCAAAAGATGTAGTATCAGGTATTATCCCAATCAATGATATAAATGCATATGTTTTATTTGATTCGGGTGTTACTTGCTCGTTTATATCTGATGAATTTGGTAAGAGGTTAGAATTGCCTAGTGAGGAATTGAATTTCCCTTTAAACATAGAAATTGTGAATAGGGAGGTGATTCCTGTTCAGACAATATACAAGAACTGTAGAGTGAATATTAAGGGGAATGTCATGATAGTAGATTTAATCCCGATCAAACTTGGAGAGTTTGATGTTATATTGGGAATGGATTGGCTATTCAATTATGGAGCAATAATTGATTGCCAAAAGAAAAGTGTAAACCTTATGACTCCGTCAAAGGTAGTTTTCTATGGCAGCAAATCGCCTAGACAAGGAAAATGTCTGACGATTATGCAGGCCAAGAAGTTATTGAGTCAGGGCTATATAGGGTACTTAGCTTACATAGTCGATATTCAGAAGAAGGGTGTGAAACTGGAACAGATACAAGTTTTTAGGGATTTTGCAAACTTATTTCCAGAGTGTTTTCTAGGACTTCCGCCTGACAGAGAGATCGAGTTTGTTATCGATTTAGCACCAGGGACTGCTTCGATAGAGATGAAGGAACTCATGGTACAACTGCAGGAGCTACTAGACAAGAAATACATTCAGCCGAGTGTGTCACCGTGGGGAGCGCCGATGTTATTCGTGAAAAAGAAGGATGCGTCAATGCGTCTTTGTATTGATTATAGGGAATTAAACAAAGTCACTATTAAGAATAAATATCCATTGCCAAGAATAGATGACTTGTTCTATCAGTTGAAGGGAGCTAAGTACTTCTCGAAGATAGATTTGAGAAGTGGGTATCATCAATAAAAAGTTGAGAAGGTCGATGAACCTACCACCAGTAAAGAAAAAGGAAAGATGAATAAGTGTTGAAGACTTGTAATCTATTGATTTTTTTATATCAGACTTTGTTTGATTATTAAGATGTAATTATTTATTTTTCCGCATATGATGAATGTTTAAGGTTAGACAACCTGGGATTTAACTAGTGCCTCTGCATCGTTCATGGATTTAATGAACATTTACGTTTGACGTTGGAGATGCTAAGAAAGGAAAAGTTATATGCAAAGTTCTCTTCATGTGAATTTTGGCTAAAACGGGTATAATTTCTTAGGCATGTAATTGATAAAGATGGGATTTCAGTGGATCCATCAAAGGTGGAAGCTGTGATAAATTGGGAACAACCAAGGAATCCATTAATGGTGAGGAGCTTCATGGGATTGGCAGGCTATTACAGATGATTTATTCAAGATTTCTTCAAGATTGGCACTCCGTTGACAAATTTGACAAGGAAAGCAATAAAATTTGTCTAGACGGAGAAGTGCGAAGAGAGTTTCCAAGACTTGAAAAAGAAGTTAAGTGTGGCACCTATGTTGTCATTACCAGATAATACAGGAAACTTTGTGGTGTATAGTGATGCATCACATAAAGGACTTGGCTGTGTGCTTATGCAAAATGGCAAAGTCATTGTGTATGTGTCGACGTCAGGATTTTTATTGTCCCTTTTCTGTTCTTGTCTTTTAGTGCTCTCATGTTAGGTGAGATTTGTTTAAAAAAACAAGTTGTAAAAAGGTCTGACATATATATGTCGACGATTGGACTGTAAGAGTCGCCAGTTGGTATTTTTAAATGGTTGCACCAACTCAACTGAGAAAAGGTTTACACATTGACTTAGTGATGTAACACTGCTTAACAGGTCTATGAAACCGAGATTCGTTAGGGTCCGGGGGCTTGATTATGCAGAGGGAAGGTGTTAGGCACCCCCCGACATCAGTATTACCACGGTGATCGTCACTTTTCAATTAAATTTTTATATGAATGTGTGTGTGTGTGGGTCAATGTGCAATTATCTGGAAGTAGTGCTATGCCTCGTTTGCACCTATATACAAAGGGTTTGAATTTTGTATAAAAGTTTAGTTTTAACAAGATATAGCAATGATGTTTTGTAAAAGAGGGTTTTCAAACCCTTATGCTCAATAGTAATTGAGGCCTTTGATACTTCCATTTTATTATGTGTTCGGCTTGATTGCTTTTATTTTCGAGATGGGAAGCATCTTTGAGAAAATAAGATACATAGCAGTGCCGAATTCCTTATGGGCATGAAAGCCATCTAAGGAAATTCAAACACTGTGAATAATTTATAAGCTGGATACAACTGAAAATGTCTATCACGGGAACCGAATCTAGATTCAGAAGACTGAATCTGTGATCACATGATTCCTAGGCTCACATAATGTTGCAGTTTGTACAAAAAGCCGTAAGCGAGTTAAATATATATAAAAAGTAAATATATATATATATATATATATATATATATATATATATATATATATATATATATATATATATATACGATCAATCAACCACCACAGAGTAAAATCCATGGGGATTAAAAATGTAAATATATAAAAGTTGTAAATAAATAAATATATATATATATATATATATATATATATAAAATCAACCGCCAATAAGTAAACTCAAAGGACTAAATGTAAAATAAAATAAAGAAAAGGCCGTGAAGTAAACTCCGTGCCCGATTTGGAAATGTATATATATATATATATATATATATATATATATATAAAAGTGATAAACGCACCGGATATTATATCCAGGATCAATCAAATAGAGTTTGATGGTAATAATATATATATAAGTATTTATATATATAAAAGCAGTAAACGCATTGGATATTATATCCAGGCTCAATCAAACAAAGTTTGATAATAATAATATATATAAGTATTTATATATATAAAAGCAGTAAACGCTCCAGATATAAATACAGGCTCACCGAACAGAGTTCGATAACAGTTTTTATATATATATATATATATATACAAGCAATAAACGCTCTGGATGTGAATCCATGCTCAATCGAGGCATAACTTGATGATGTTAGTATAAATATATATAAGTATATATATACAAAAGAAATAAAAATTCACGGACCAAAGTCCGGGCATACGCACACAACACGACTCTCAACGTGAATAACTGTGTGTGCAGAAATTGGAGAAAGGCTTTAAGAAATGTAAGAAGTTACAGTGGGCTACCAAGAAGACTTCAAATGGCTTTAATTGAATGAACACTCGGTTTTCACCGATAAAATATAGCAAAGTATAAGCTCAAAAGTATTTAAAATGAGAAAGCACTCAGTTTATAGTGTGTATAGAGCAAAATGGATAGGGCTTCCTCGCCTTTTCTCTTTGTAAAATGGCCACCACAAGCCCTCTATTAATAGGGGGGGAGCCGCACCTGCGGCTCCCCGGGGTGCCCCTGATCTTCGTGGGCCTCGCTGTCTCGAAGTACGTGTATGCATACAAACCGTTATCCGCTCGAACATTCATAACTTTCAATCCGGGCATCCGATTAAGGCGTATAATACCTTTCCAGAATGCTGTTATCGAGAGCTACATAATGACATGGGATAAGAGATTGTACAAAATCGGGAAGATAGGGCCATGCCTAGATCTTTGGGTCTTTAAATTCCATTCGGTGTGCCGTCTTGTGTAATAGTCACTCGGGATTTGAGCTATGGTTCTTGTAGGACACTTCTATGTAATATGTATATTGAAATGTTGTTGAGATGGCGCAATGTGGGATCGAGGTGGCAAAATGATGATTTTCCCCTCACCGGAGTTATCTCCGGTTTGGGCTGATGTAGCAGTCGTTGCTCAGGGTTATCTCTGAGATTAGGTTGCTGTAAGTGCTGAATGTCCTCATGGTTGTCTCTGAGGTGTGCCTGACCTCCTAGGGTTGTCTCTGGGAATGGAACTGAGTACCTCGGGGTTATCTCCGAGGTTGAAGCTGGCTGCTGGAGGTTGAAACATGCATTTCTGGGGTTATCTCCGGAACTGTAAGTGCATTCCTCGGGTTTGTCTCTGAGGTTGAAACTGAAACTCCTGGGGTTATCTCCGGGACTTGAACTAAGTATCTCGGGGTTGTCTACGAGATGGAATTGACTCCTCCGGTGTTATCTCTGGAACTGGAACTGCATTCCTGGGGTTGTCTCCGAGGTTGAAACTGAAACTCCCGGGGTTGTCTCTGGGATTGAGCTGATTTGTCCTCTAGGGTTATCTCTGAAAGATGATTCTGCTATGCTGCAATGTTAATAATAAGAATGCAAAATTTTGAGTGTCTACAGTATGCATCAAGAGAACTGAAGGATTATGAGAAAGGATACCCGACTCATGATTTAAAGTTGGCTGCGGTAGTATTTTCTCTAAAGATATGGAGACATTATCTCTATGGAGAGATATATACAGAGCATAAAAGTCTAAATTATATTTTCACACAGAAAGATCTGAACATGCGTAGAAAGGTTATGGTTGCTGATACCTTGAGTAGAAAGGTTCGTGAGAAATTGATGTTGTTAACGGCTCAGGAGGAACTTATCTCAGCAATGGCAAGGCTAGAGTTGGAAATAAAACTTCTGAAAGAATCAAATGGAAGATTGTTCCAGATGGAAGCTAGTCCAACTTTAGTTAACATAGTGAAGAATGCTCAACTACTAGATGAAGAATGTAAAAAGATCAAAGAAAGAGTGGTTGAGGGTAGTGAAGTGAAATACAAGATCAATACTGAAGGACTATGGAAGAATTTGGGTCCAGCAGTACTAGATATTAAAGACGAAATCTTGACCAAAGCTCATAACTCAAGATATTCAATTCATCCGGGAAGTACGAAGATGTATCAAGATTTACGACGACATTATTGGTGGCTGAATATGAAAAGAGATGTTACAGAATGTGTCGCAAAATGCTTGACATGTTAGAGAGTCAATGCCGAGCATCAGAGACCAAGCAGATTACTTCAACCGTTGGAAATGCCAGAATGGAAGTGGGAGTATATCACAATGGATTTTGTGGTAAGTCTTCCAACTACTCAGAAAGGATACAATGCGATTTGGGTGATAGTAGATAGATTAATGAAATAAACACACTTTTTGCCAATAAAGATTAGATTCAATCTTGATCAGTTGGCAAAGTTGTACGTCAAGGAGATCGTTTCGAGACATCGAGTTCCAGTGTCAATTGTGTCAGGTAGAGATCCATGATTCACATCAAACTTCTGGAAGAGACTACAAGAATGCATGGGAACACAAATGAGAATGAGTATGACATACCATCCTCAAACAGACAACCAAAGTGAATGAACAATCCAAACGTTGAAAGATATGCTCAGAGCATGCATCATGAACTTCAAAGGGAATTGGGACGATCATCTACCATTGGCAGAATTTTCCTACAATAACAGTTACCATGTAAGCATTGGCATGTCGCCTTATGAAGTATTGTACAGCAGGAAGTGCAGAACTCCACTGTGCTGGGATGAAGTTGGTGAACGTCAACTGTTAGGACCAGAACTGGTACAGCAGACTGCCGAGATTGTCAAACTCATCAGGGTAAGATTGGTAGCGGCTCAAGACAGACAAAAGAAGTATGCTAATCAACACAGACAAGATCGCGAGTTGGACTTAGGAAATTTTGTGTTCCTAAAAGTTTTTCCTTGGAAGGGGAAAATCCGTTTTGGTAAAAAGGGAAAGCTAAGCCCGAGGTTTATTGGACCCTTCGAGGTGCTGTGAAGAGTAAGTGAAGTGGCTTAAGAGGTAGCTCTACCTCTAGAGTTAGAACATGTTCATAATATTTTTCATGTTTCGGTGTTACAACCGTATAAACCCGATTACAAGCATGTAAACGAGTATGAACTGTTAGAGTTTGATAAGGACTTGTCTTATGAGGAAATTGCTATCCAGATAGTTGACAAGAAAGAATAAGTGCTCAGGAATAAAGTGATACCTTCCGTGAAGTTGATATGGAGTAACCACAATGCTAAAGAAGCTACGTGGGAACTCGAAAATAAAATTATTAAGAACTATCATGAGTTATTTGTTTAATTGTGTCTTCGATTCTGGGTACAAAATCCTTGTAAGGAGGGAAGGATGTGACGAATGAATTATTTGAGTTATGATTCCGGGGACAGAATCCTCGTAAGGAGGGAATGATGTAACAATCCAGAATTTTAAGTTGTAATTTCAAATATTTATTAAATTAAATAAATATTTTAATTGATGTGTTTATTGTTGAATGAATATTTGTTTAATTTAATTTGATTTGATTTGATTTGATTATTTATTTGTTAAATAAATAATTTATGAGTTGAGGAAATTAGCTTAATTTGTTAAGTAAGTGATAATGGGTAATTAGGTATTTTGAAGTTAATTAAATAAAAGAGTGAGGAATTAATTTTATGAGACAATATTCTAATTTTATTTAATAATTAAATTAGAGAATTAATAAGGATTAAAGGAGTTGTTATAATGTTACTTTAATTTAATTTAGTAATTAAAACAATGCATTAATTTATTGAATAAAATTATAATTATAATAAAAATTATAATTTTGTGGCAATGTGTTTATGTGATAAATGGATTTAATAAGTAGTTGTTAGTTTTAATTTAATTAAATTTGGATATTTGAAAAATGAGAAAATAAATTATATTATAAAGGAGTTATGAAAATAAATTAAAGGAGATTTAAATGGGGTTTACCAAACAAGGTATAAGGATTTAAAGTTATTATTTTTAATTTAGTTTTTGCCAAACAAGGCTTAAGGGTTTTAAGTCTTTAATTTTTAAAGTAGTTTAGCCAAACAAGCCTTATGACTTTAGATTTTCAAAAACTATAACTGACATCAGTTATATATATATATATATATATATTAATACATATTATATTATACATTATATATCAGTTATATTTTATATTACGTAAAAGAATAGAAGAAAGAAATGAGATAGAAGAAAAGAAGACAGAAAATAGAGAAGAAAGAAGAGAAGAAATTCTCTGTGTTATTTAGAAATTGAGAGAGAGATTGGTCAGAAGAAGTTGCAAGAACAAGAAGGAGAGTAATCATCTTCTAGTAAAGGTATAATCCCAAAGTTCTAGTTTTTATATACATGAAAATTCTCTGTAAAATTTGTGCGAAGGATTAATTGTTTATTATGTAGTTATTATGTGTTGATAGATGATTATAAACTGTTTTATATGATTAGTATATGATTTAGATTAATTTAATCCATGTAATATGATATATATGAAGAAAATTATTTTACAGTATATTTATATTGATGTATGTTTGATATGGCTTAATTTAGAGTTAAAATTGATATTCAATTCATAGTATAAAGTATAAATTGATTATGGATTGTAAAAATACATGAAGAAAGCGAAAACAAATTAATTGAAACTAACTGTTTTGGTTGAAAAATGAATTCACAGTGATTAATTTCGCTAAGAATGTCAAAAAGTTAAGAAATAGTAAACATAATGAATTTAGAGGTTTTAATGTTGATGTTTATGTTGTTTAAATGATTAAAAACATGTTAGAAACCTTAAGTTATGTTTCTGTGAGATTTATGTAATTCATATGTGTTTAATTGGTTGTTAGAAAGTAGCTTATAGGCCAATTTGGCTTTGTTCTATGTTCTTTCTTGAACCGAACATGCGCACTAGAAGCGTACTTCAGTTACTGCAAAGACGCTTGCCCGTAGTACATTTCAGTAACAATGACACTGAGTTAATCTTGCATCTTAGCATCGCAACACCATTCCAGTCAGTAAATGGTATTTATAACTTGAGTTAGCGATTAGTCGAGAAAATTATTTTTAATTATACAATTCTGTAATTGTTGATAAAGAATAATGCTATGACTGATAAAATGTGATTTGGTCATATTGTGGTGTACTAAGCATGAAAATATTGTTAGCAATTAATAAATTATGTGATGAATTGAAGAGTTACGGTTTAAAACAAATAGTTGAACCTAAGACTACAAGTCGTATTTGAAATAGATACGTAATTGTGTACTGAGTACATGTAGTAACTAATTATGTCATGATAACATGAATATAGGGTATTGAGAATCGAGTATACGATTTAGCTTACACGCAAGGCAAGTTCCTAAACCTTACTTCTTTACATTGATCAAGTTCCTTAACCTTTGCTACTTTATTATTCAGCTAGGTTTACATTTCGTTGTCATGTTATACTTATGCAAGTTCTCTAACCCTAAGTTTACATTGAGCAAATTTTCAAACTCTAACCTTTATTTAAGTTTGTCCTATCTCATTTACCTTTATATTGAGCAAGATTTATTGTTCAACTTGTTAACAATTATGCATGATTCAATAACTCAATCCTTTTATTAAATAAAAATTCTAGCCTTAGCTTAATATTGTTCAAGCAATATTTATTATGTTATTCAATGTTTATGCTTTCTAGTTTATTTCTAAGCATGACTTTTAAATACAATGTTGGTTCATTTATGACCCACTCCATAGCATATTGTTATACATTTTTGATTCAACTAATCCTTAGTTGATGATCGTTAAACTCCAAATTACCCTTGAAGCTTATCTAGTCCAAAATTACTTTGGTGCGGACTTGTATTCTAAATACTGAGAAGAACAACCCTATTACAGGGGATTAAGTACGCTATGCGTTTAGATGTTTGTGCACAATACATGGTACGAAGGGCTGATCCCCCTAAGTATGAGAAGTCCCTATAGTCTTATGACTATTTAGGTTTAAGTTGAAAGAATACTTATAACCTTGGACATAGTACGTGGTCTTGCGACCCTCAGATATATTTTAAATTCTATTTTCATATCTTGATTGTCATTGATGGAGAATATTATTCAGTTCTATTGAGCCTATTCATTTGGCAGTTATTATGATATCATTATTCATTGTCATTTCAAGTGAGCATTTGTTTTGCTCACTATTGCTTATATAACCATTACAGCTAAAGTTGAGAAGGTCGATGAACCTACCACCAGTAAAGGAAAAGGAAAGATGAACAAGTGTTGAAGACTTGTAATCTATTGATTTTTTTATATCAGACTTTGATTGATTATTGAGATGTAATTATTTATTTTTCTGCATATGATGAAGTTTTAAGGTTAGATAACCTGAGATTTTATTGATGATGTAACCCTTTAATGGGAAGGTTTATTGTTTAAATTTTATTATATTTGGGTAGTTAGAAATGAATGTTTAGACAGTGAACACCAAATCTTCTAGGAATGAAGTACCCGAATTTGGGGGTGTCATAGAAGAGGCAGAGGGCGTCAAGCTTTTGACAAAACCACTGTGGAGTGTTATCGGTGCCATAAGCTTGGCCATTTCCAGTATGAATTTCCTAATTTAAACAAGGAGGCAAATTATGCTGAATTGGATGAGGAAGAAGAGATATTGTTGATGTCTTATGTGGAGTTACATGAAGCTAGGCATGAGGATGCATGGTTTTTGGATTCTGGGTGCTCAAGTCATATGTGTGGAGACAAGGCTATGTTCTGTGAGCTGAATGAGGGGTTTAGGCAGCTGGCGAAACTTGGAAACAAAACAAAGATGACAGTGCTCGTGAAGGGAAATGTCAAGTTATATTTGGATGGCGTTCATCATGTTATCACAGATATGTTTTATGTAGTTGAATTGAAGAATAATCTTTTAAGTGTAGGACAGTTATAGCCTTACAGGAAAAAGGTCTAGCAATCCTTATCAAAACAAGGATGTGAAAGATCTATCATCCTATGAGAAGTTTGATTATTCAAACCAAGATGACAATTAATAGAATGTTTGTACTGTTGGCAAGGGCTCAAGTCAAAGAAGCTTCCTGTTTCCATGCACCTGCATAGGACCTTTCACATTTATGGCATTGCATGTATGGCCATATTAGTCATAAAGGACTAAGAACCTTGCAATACAAGAAAATGGTTTGAGGATTACCACAGCTACCTACACCAACTACAATATGTACTGCTTGTATAGTTGGTAAGCAGCATAGAGATCCCATCCCAAAGAAGAGCCAATGAAGAGCATCTCAGAGGCTACAATTCATTCATGCTGACATATGTGGCCCAATCACACCAATTTCAAATAGCAATAAAAGGTATTCCTTATGCTTTATTGATGACTATAGTAGAAAAGCATGGGTTTATTTTTTGGTAGAAAAATTAGAAGCTTTCCACTCTTTCAAGTATTTTCAGAAGCTTGTTAAAAAAGAAACTGGTCAGTTTATTAATTGTTTAAGAACTGATAGAGGTGGTGAATTCAACTCTATGGAATTCAATGAGTTTTGTAAGCAGAATGGAATCAAGAGGCAGCTCACCACAACCTACACTCCTCAGCAAAATGGAGTAGTTGAGAGGAAGAATAGGAAAATGATGAACTTGGTGAGGTCCATGCTTTTAGATAAGAAGATTCCAAAAACCTTTTGGGCTAAGGCAGTGAACTGGACTATGTATGTGTTGAATAGGTGTCCCATTCTTGCAGTTAAAGACGTGACTCCAGAAGAAGCATGGAATGGAGTGAAGCCCTCAGTTGAACACTTTAGAGTGTTTGGATGTGTGGCACATGTCCATGTGCCTGATGCAAGAAGAACCAAACTGAAAAATAAGAGCTTTTGTTGTGTACTGCTAGGTGTGAGTGAAGAATCCAAAGGTTATAGATTGTATGACCCTGTTGTAAAGAGAGTTGTGGTTAGCAAGGATGTAATTTTTGAAGAAGAGAAATAATGGGACTGGGATAAAAGTTACATGGAGCAGATACTAATGGATTTGGAATGGGGAGAATAAGAGAGCGACACTGATGAAGATGAAGAAAATGGCAGTAAAGGTAATGAGACAAGTGAGAATGATACTGAAGGTTTAGGAAATGCTTCCTCAAATACAACAAGTGAAGACGATGCCAATCCGATTTATAGAAGAGAGATACATGCTCCTGTTTAGATGAGAGACTATGTCTCTGGAGAAGGATTATCAGATGAAGAAAATGAGTTAAATATGACACTTGTAGATCCTGCTGATCTACTAATCTATAAAGAGGCAATGAAGAGTTCCAAGTGGAGGCAAGCTATGGATGCTGAAATAAGGTCAATTGAGAAAAATGAGACATGGAGTTTGACTGAATTACAAGTTAGAGCTAAGAAGATTGGAGTGAAATGGATATATAAGACCAAGCTGAATGAGTTTGGTGAGGTGGATAAGTTCAAAGCCCGATTAGTTGCAAAGGGTTATGCTCAACAACATGGTGTAAACTACATAGAGGTATTTGCCCCAGTCGCAATGAGGGACACTGTAAGCATGATCATTGCTTTAGCTGCACAAAAAAGTTGACTTATCTATCAACTCGATGTTAAATATGCTTTTCTTCATGGAGAATTAAGTGGGGATGTGTTCGTGGAAAAACTAAGAGGCTATGAGCAGAAGGAAAGTGAGCACAAGGTTTACAAGCTACATAAGGCTTTGTATGGACTGAAATAGACTCCTCGAGCTTGGTTTAGTCGCATTGAAGCTCACTTTACTTATGAAGGGTTCGAGAGGTGTATCACTAAGCAAACCTTGTTTGTCAAACAAAGTAGTAGAGGTAAAATTCTAATTATCAGTATTTATGTCAATTGTGATGCTCCCAAAATAGGTATACATCACCCATATTGGGTCGCCAAATACTGGGTAAAGAATACAAATACAACTTAATTATACAACTGTCATCGTGTACAATACGACAAAACATAAGCTAAGAGTTTTAACACGAATATTGTCTTCTAGACAATATCCACACTCAATGGAGTCCTCATTACAATTATTATCACACTATTTCATAGAATAGTGAGGACTAGTATAGCCACTTATCCTGGACCATCACTCCATTCCCCGACTAGTCCCAGCTACGTTCTCATTTCCTAAAGAGAACAATGCAAGAAAAGGGTGAGCTCAACTAGCCCAGTAAGAAATATTATGACTAAGATAATGCAGAATAAATTATCGTTAGCCTTCAACAGTATAACAACTGATAAAATACAATAGACAACAAGATTTAGATCAACGACTGTAGTGGAATAAGCAATCCATTAGAAGATTAAAGTAGAGCATGATATTCTACTATCTTCTATGATTTAAAAGTTTATCATCAATTTTATCGTTGAGACTCAGCTTAATAAATAATCCACATCACTGAAGTATCCATGCACTACGAGCCAAGGGTATTCATTAGTATCACGACCACGAATCATCCATGCACTATGGGCCAAGGATATTCGTGTTTTCACCAATGGTCATGATCATGCCAAACAACAATTCATCTTTGCACCCTTGGTCGAAGAGAACGCATGGTTATGATCATACCAATATATGTCCATCAACGCACTACGGGCCAAAGAGGACTTTTACCACATCATTTGTAACATTACGGTCATGATTATACCGAATATTCCCTGGTCCTAATCATACCAATCAAAAGTCCATCTATGTACGTAAGCCACAGATGACTTTCATCACAATATAAGCATTAGAATGATGACAATGATATAAGAATTTAATTAAATGAAAGCAAGGATAAATTTTAAAGATTTATAATTTAATTTTTCCAAAATTCAATAATATCTAAATTGTCAACATGATACTGCTTTGTGGAGTAAAATTCAAGAATAATATTGTATCAAAAATGATTTGGACCGAAAAAATATTAATTTTTGTCATGAATAGTACTTTGGGTGAATAGTACCTGAGTGAATAGTATCTCGTGAATATAATTTTGGGAATAGTACTTTTTGAATAGTACTTCGTAAATAGTACTTCGTGAATAGTACCCCGTGAATACTTTATGAATAGTATCGTATTTATGAATAGTACTGTATTTATGAATAATGCCCATAAATAGTACTCTATGAATAGTACCGTACGTATGAATAGTGTTGTATAAATGAATAGTACCCATGAATAGTACGCCGGCATGAAAAATTTAAAATTTAACAAGAATGTTCGGAAAAAATATCCTTGTGAAACGATACTAGATGAAGCACAAATTTCAAGGATATTCTACTAATTTCATGGAGTATAAAAGAAATACTTTAACAAAATAAGGGTAGAATTCAGAATCTGAAACGAAATAATATTACTTACATACTACAAAGTATGGAAGAAAATATTATTTCATATGGATATTGAACAAAAATAATATCCCTTACGAATATGAAATAAATAATATCACTTACCTTAGTAGAATAGTGAATACTACAATAGTGAAGTAGAAGAACATTCTTCTTTCTCTCTATAGCTTCTCTCTCTACAGCTTCTCTCTATAGCTTCTCTCTCTATAATTGCTCTTGTGAGTCTTAGTGAATTGGTGAGAATGAAAGAAGAATGAGCTTCTATTTATAGGAAAACATAGTTTCGATAATTGCATGATTACGGGTTCTAATTATTATAGTATAATACCTTCATCTATACCTCCATTTTTAATTTAGTCCTACAAGTATTATCAAACTTGGACCACCTCCCCTAATTGTACATGCATGTGAATCAATAATACATGTATGTGAATCAATAGTTCCATTCATGTGAACAAATAGTTATATGCATGTGAACTAATAGTAATTAATTGCTCGTTTATCCGATTAATTACCCGTTTGATCAATTGAACATCCAGAAATCAATTATTATCGAAATAAATGTTGATTTCCACTAATACTAATAATCCCAACACAATGGAAATATTAATTTCATCTTTAATCGACACGAACTTATTCATTATTAATATTATAACACACAATATTTAACAACCAGATCAGTCCCAGGAAAGAGGGGGCTTTTCGATAAGGATTTCTCCCTATTGGCGCGCAATTAGGTGACCAAACCTGTGACGCCCCCAAATCTGGGTATCTTCCAACCCGACAGATGGTGCTACACGGTACTCATAACTGTACATTCATTCTATTGAAACGACATCAAAATGTGTGTATCAACGACATTCTTATTACATTAATAATATTACATCCCGTTCCCAAGTTCTAAAACCATTACATTCTTTGTTCATCATACTATAATATATACAACTTACTAGTTTATTACAAGGTAACTAATCGTTCATCTTCGTCTTGCCTTTATTCTTGTTAGATCCCTTGGTTCGTTCGGTCCTAGCTGCATTCATATGGTTCAAGCAAGAGTGAGCATAACAAGCTCAGCAAGTATAACAATTTCTTTTAAACAACATGCTTGAAACATAGGAATCATATATCTTCAATAACTGGATAATAGTTATGAAGTAATATCAATAATTCAAACTAGCATTTATTTTCCTTCAAAATGTTTTACAATAACAATATTCAGTAAAACATTAATCCTGGCTCAATACCATGAGCATTTCATAATTTCTTTGAAAAGGACAACCCGAGACTAAGTCCGTAAGTCCGGCATATCTTACGAGCACTTTTGGGTGATTAGCCCATAGTACTCTATGTTGATCAACACTACATCCATTAAACGTATGTACGCTTAAGTTTTGGCAACCTTGCGTGCCCATCGAATAATCGATGAAAAATACATTTGTTTATTTATACTAAGGCTTACCTTGAATCCGTACCAAACAATTGGCGTAGGATAGGGTTAATAATTCTATATTGAAAGACTTGTAAATCAATCAATCAATCTTCAAGATTAGTCTAACAGAGTTAAAACTGGCTTCGACATTTTCGTAAAACAATTCATGCGTATTATAACATGAATCACTGAAAACCTGGCTAACACGAAGGTTAGACAAGCGTTTTAAGAAAAACTTGCCTTCAGCGTCTGCTACAGTATAATAACTTTTCCTTTGAGTCTTTATAGTCTCTACAACACATAACCACATAACATACCACATTAGGTCATGAATGAACATACATGGTTCCTAATGAATCTTACCCTTCTTCTCAATCTAATCATATATTAGATTTGTTATTATTGGTTCCGGCTTACCATTATCTTTTACTTTATTCTTACCAACTTCTTTCTCTTCTATGTCTTATGTAGATTTACTTCATTAATCCAACTCATTTCGAGTTAATCATCCTTCCTCACGGCTTACTAACATCCTTACGTTATTAATCGAAACTCGATCATCATTTGTTCAGTACACTTTATTGCATACCGGTTACGTTCACGTATTACTTAACAACTTTTAGTTGTAACTCTTAACGTTATAGGTCTTATCATTATTGAATATAGTTTACGTTCTTTATACTTTACGTTCGTCATTTAACTACTCATTAAACAACATTAAATTCCTAAAGTCATCACTATAACGGTGATTTAGGAAAGGTCTTATCATGTTCATTAAGTAATTACATAACCCATACTGGTATTGCAGACCATTGGATTTATAATCAACTTGACCAACAAATTTCTACAGCCGGCTTAGCACATTACGTTGTTCTCATTACATTCATCTTCAATTGATTATTAACCTTTAATCATCATACATTAAGTGTCTAACAATGCTTTAACAATGTTATATTTACACCCTAGTTCATTACTAATGAGTTATCTTTCCTTCTATACTTGTAAACATTCTTGTCTGTCAAAACTCTGGGATTGGCGCCGCGACGCCACACTTAGCTCTTCATCTCGCGCCGCGGCGTGAGTTAAAAGTATGCCTTGACACTATTACGTGTATTGCAGCCGCCACCATTTAACCTTGGGTTTGGGCGTGGTGGCCAAACTCTCATTCCTTAGAAAAATTTTGCAGATTTTAAATTTTGTGAACTTCCCGGACGCATAACTTCTTTGTTATAAGTCCGAATTGGCTCGTTCAAAAGCCTATGGTTCACAAATTACATACTCTACATGTTCATGTAAGAATTTTATCTATTTGACTTCGTTTGCTAAAATTTCACCTATTAGTTCATTTTAAAGAAAACGATAAACGTTCGTGAATGTTCAACGCTCGTTTCTTCGTTCTAAGTCGGAATCCGGCCATTTTCAAGTCCGCAACTCTATAATGCCAAATATGACTTGTCTCCATTGAAAACCAATGTTTCCAAGCTTAAACACAAAATACGACTTCCATTCCGAGAATTTCGCGAATTCGAAGCTTAACGTCCAATCGTGTGAATTCCGGCATAACTTCTTTACTAACGATTTGATCATTGTTCTAAATGGATTCTAACCATCATATAAACATTTCAAACTACTTATTATATTAACTTATTTTCAAATTTGGTTTTGACTTATTCTTCATAAGTTCATGGCTTATCAACTTATAACTTTTATGATTTCATTTACTTATGACCTATTATTGATTTAAGTCCTTTACTCAATGTTCTCATATCATATCCAACATACTAACATCTTGACATACAAACTTCATTAACTTATTGACATGATAAGTTATTACTTGTTATTCATTAGTCTATAACTTGTAAAAGTATGAACTACTTATGAATTCACTTTGCATGACTTATCATAGCTTAAATCTTTTAACCATCATCCTTGCTTCTTATTATCATACAATCTTATTAAAGTAAACATATGAGAAGTTCATCTAAGTTCCTCATGAGTTCACAACTTAATTAAGTTTGAATTACTTATTCATGACTTATACGGCTTATTAAAACTTAAGATGTTTGATTACTCATTCCTATCATTCCTTAGCATACATGTTTTACCACTACCCATCTCCCTACTAATGGAAGAGAAAGAGATTCATGGTTTAAGTTCTTACCCTTGAATATCACTTGACTAAGCTTTAATCTCCTTCTTGCTTCTTAAAAATCTCATAATGGAAGTTTGACTTATAAGTGCTTATTCTCTCTAACCAATAAGTTGCTTAACTTGAGAGGAGTTGGGAGAAATTTTAATCAAGCAATCAAATGAATTGAGAGCTCTCTATTTATAGGCAATCCAAAGTGAGGGTATTATGGACATTAGGACATCCCACCTCCTTAACTAACCTCCTCAACTTCACCTCCTTACTATTCATAACCTTGGCTCTAAGTTAACTTGCTAGCCACTTCCCTTTCTTGCTCATCACAACACTTGATCACCACACAAAGTTCTTACCCATCAAGTCTACCCACATTAACATGGTTTGCTCCATGGATCCTCCTAACCCAATGGATTCTTACTTTGGGCTTAAGGTTAATTAATCCTAACTTATACATTGGGCTTGCATTAACAATTCTTTGGGCTTTATCATTATCTTGCATTGGGCTTATACATCTCTACACTTGGGCCTTATTAATATCTCATTGAACTTTATTGTTATCCTAATTGGACATTACGATTTCCTACACAATTCAACAAATTCAATACCTTTGGCTTAAAGTCTTATAACGTATAATCTACGTTATAATTCTCGTATTCCAACTCGTATACTTATTTAATATCGACATTCCATCATTCATATATACTCGTATAATACCTCGTATTATACTTGTATTCATTACCTCGTACAATACTTACGTATTATACAATCATAGATTTAATTCATTATACACATTTAAATTCCTTCTCGGAACTAACTTTCCCTAACCGTTAGGTTTTAAGTCCGCAGGCGAAAAACTGCGTTTGCCATAACTGAAATATTATTGGATATTCCATCTCACCTCGATATTCTATCATTACGTATTTCTCGGAAGTTTAAAAATAATTCCCGAGCAGAAATGCGTGAATAGTATTTTTTAAAAAATTTCTCGAAAAGTTTTTATTTTCGTCTTGGAAATTCAAACACTTTAATTCTATCACATAGCCAAAATACTACGACATTCCGATATGTCTAGGTCATAGAACGACCCTCGAATAGCTTACTCCCATAAATAATGGATTAAATTCATTTAATCCACATAATAAAAATAAAAATTTAATTCTCAAAAATCCAAAATTTCTGGGGTGTTACAAAACCCCTTTCCTCGACAGAACTTTCTAGACATCATCAATAATGAAAATAATAATATGAATAACTTTGTCATCTCAATTATTAATTTAATAATATAAAATATTGTGCAGATGATACTGTGACAATAATAGAATCAATAATATGAGAGATGCTATGCAGCAATTACTGTGGCAATAATTGAATAAAACTGAGTGACTTCTCACGTAATCATCAATAATCAATACCGTGTGCTGCTATGCATCCACACGTATTACTGTACTTTTACCACCGGGTATTTCAACAGTCTAACGGTAAAACTTTTGCCGTTATTTTTATAAAAAGATATTTACATCATTTTTAACTCGATGAAGAATTCCGTTTGGGGTCCTTTAATGATTGTGTCATCGTACGAATATTTCCTGATAAAATGAATATTCGCCGACCAATCAAATATTTTATAACAATTTGCATACTTTGCAAAATTTGTAAATATTACCCATAACTATGAAATTATATCAAATCCCTACCTTAATATTAAAAAAATATTTCGAGAAAATTAAATCTTTATTCATAAAATTTGGGGTCTTACAACCTCCACTTCTTATGAAATTTCATCCTCAAAATTGACGTATGTACCTGGTATATCGAAGAGGTGAGGACACCTCGTCAAATTCTAACTCTTGAGGTATAACCTTTGAGCGTAGAATATAATCCTTCTTATCCAAGATTTTAATAGATATCTCCTCATACGTTAAATCTTCTGCTATCTCGTCTAGTTCTAATTAAATAATGTGGTCCGAGTCTTCCACATATTTACGTAACATTGATACATGAAAAATATTATGAACACGCGACATACTTGGTGGTAAGCCGAGTCTATAGGCCACAGTTCTTACTCGATCGAGGATTTCAAATAGACCAATTAAATCGAGGGTTGAGATTTCCTCTCTTCATCAATTATTGATTCTAGAATAACGTCTTCTTGCACCTTATTCTTCACATTCATCAGCTCTGAGTCTGTAGTTTGAGCGGCTTTAACTTTATCGATTAAAGTTGGTTCTAATCTTACATTCGCTATCTTCACGTAAGTTCTTGGAGTCTTTAACTCTATCTCCATCTTTTGTAAGTCATACGAAATGGGTCTTTGTGTTAACGACGTCACACTCATAACCGCATATGATCTTCTACTCAACGCGTCAGCTACCACCTTCGCTTTTCAAGGATGGTATTGAATGATATTATCGTAATCTTTCAACTACTCGAGCCAACGTCTTTGGCGCATGATACGTTTGTTTTAGTTAAAGAAATATTTGAGGTTTTAGAAATGGGTTTTGTACTGGGGTTAATACAAAATTCGATTTCACGCTCTGGGGGTAGGCTAAGAAGTTCTTCAGGGAATACGTCAGGAAATTTATTATTGATAGAAATATCATTCAAAACTGTGACTCTCATCCAAGACTTGGATAGCACGTCATATTGATACTTATCAACTTGCCACTGTTATTCACGGTGTCTCCTATGGAGAGTCTGGCTTCGTTGCATTCCAAGACTTGGAAGTTACCATTGAAAGGTTCAGGGCTCTTTACTTATGGCTTAATATGACAATGATTGACTTTAGTGGTTTGGTTACTTGAATTTTCATAACAGGTTGGTTAGGAAGGCTAACAACCTTACAAAAATAATCAATTTTAGCATGATGAGTAGTTAACCAGTTAATTCCTAAAATCACATCAAATGCAAGTATTTTCAAAGAGATAAGACCGACAAGTAATATGAGGGTGCCAATTTGGATCCAACAAGATTTATAAATAGTGGATGTAACGAAAGTTTCTCCTAACGGAGTTTCAATAGATAAGTCAAAGTCTAATTTCTCCGGAGTTAAATTAAAACGTTGAGCGCAAGTAGGAGAAATAAAAGAATGGGTAGAACCGGTATTGAATAAGGTATAGACTTCACAAGAGTTTATGATTAACTTACCTGTGATAACTTCGTTCGGATTCCTCGACAAACACTCTCACTTAAACTACCAGCTTTGACTTGTCTGAGACATCCTTTGGCATCACCATCCCAGCTGGACTTGACTTCACTACATGACAAAATCAAGCTAAATGGCCTTCTCTTCCACAATTGAAACACGCTTTGGGTTGCTGCATACAGTTTGGACGGATGTGTCCCTCCTGTCTGCATTTGAAACATACGACCGATGGTCGTTATTCTTTCTTTGAAATGGGTGCTGGTGCTGCTGTCTTTCCATCATTATTGAACCTTCTCTTCTTGAAGTTGTTTTCACTTAGTTCACCTTTCCTATTATCCTGGCCATGATTTCCACCGAAGTGGTTACCATTTCTGGCATGATAATTTTCTCCACAATGGTTATCATTGTTCCGATGGCCATTGCCACCGGTACGATTATTATCGTGTTGTTGGTCGTTGCCTTTTGGTTGAGTTGACTCATAATTGCGTTCTAATAACTGAGATCTATTCACAACATCTGAATATAAACAAAGTTTGTGAGAAATGAGGTATTGACGTATTTCGGGTTTCAAATCTCTTAGAAACATTCGCGTCATTCGCTCCTCATTATCGACCAAATGGAATGCAAACCGGGATAACTCCGCAAATTTAGCCTCGTATTGCGACACGGTCATATTATTTTGCTCCAACTTGATAAACTCTACCTCCTTCATGTGATGAATACTTTCGGGAAAGTACTTATCGTTAAAAAATTCTTGGAACTTCTCCCAAGACATCTTGAGTGCGTCAGGCTGGGTACGTTTTACAAATTCCCACCAGTAATCTGTTTCTTCACGTAACATAAAGGTGGCGAAGGGAACCTTTTTCTACTCTGAGCATTACAAGACATCAAATATCTTGGTGATCTGCTTTATCCACGTATCTACCTTAAGTGGTTCTGGCTTTTCCAAAAACTCCGGTGGTCCCAGCTCTTTGAACTGCTTAGTGGAGACCAGCCGTGAGTTTCCAGTGTTTCCACCTGCATTTTGAACAGGAGTCTCTCTCGTTTGGTTTTGCATAAATTCTAGAAAACTCTTAAACGTACCATTGTTCGTCATTTGGTCAGTGTTGTTGTTTACACGCGGATTATTGCCTTCCGATGCACGTTATCTTGGTTATTGATCATTGGTGACTCAACGATCTCATGTGCTTCATTGCTTATCTCAACATTTTCAGAGGCCATTCTCAAACACTGTCACAAAACAAGGGTTAATTAACATACCACATATTATCCCTTTACTCTGACCGACCAATTAAATAACAAATAACTTAGGTAGGTCATACTAGCAAAGGATTACCCGTCTCTCCCCTCCTAGTTCTAGTCTCACATCTCAACCAAGGATCATATCCTTAAACTTTGACACTAACTGTGACGCCCCCAAAATTGGTATATATCACCCATCTTGGGTCGCCAAATACTTGGTACAGAATATAAATACAAATTAATTATACAACTATCGTGTACAATACGACAAAACATAAGCTAAGAGTTTTAACACGAATATTATCTTCTAGACAATATCCACACTCAATGGAGTTCTCATTACAATTATTATCAACCTATTTCATAGAATAATGAAGACTACTATAGCCACTTATCCTGGACCATCACTCCGTTCCCCGACTAGTCCCAGCTATGTTCTCATTCCCTGAAGAGAATAATGCAAGAAAATGGTGAGCTCAACTAGCCCAGTAAGAAATATTATGACTAAGATAATGCATAATAAATTATCGTTAGCCTTCAACAGTATAACAACTGATAAAATACAATAGACAACAAGTTTTAGATCAACAACTGCAGCAGAATAAGCAATCCATTAGAAGAGTTAAGTAGAGCATGATATCTACTATCTTCTATGATTTAAAAGTTTATCATCAATTTTATCAGCTGAGACTCAGCTTAATAAATAATCCACATCACTGCACTACGGGCCAAGGATACTCATTAGTATCACGACCACGAATCATCCATGCACTACGGGCCAAGGATATTTATGTTTTCACTAATGGTCATGATCATGCCAAACAATAATTCATCTTTGCACCCTTGGCCGAAGAGAACGCATGGTTATGATCATACCAACTTCTATCCATCAATGCACTACGAGTCAATGAGGACTTTTACCACATCATTTGTAACATTACGGTCATGATTATACCGAATAATCCCTGGTCCTAATCATACCAATCAACACTTCATCTATGCACGTAAGCTACAGATGACTTTCATCACAATATAAACATAAGGATGATGACAATGATATAAGAATTCAATTAAATGAAAGCAAGGATAAATTTTAAAGTTTTATAATTTAATTTATCCAGAATTCAATAATATCTAAACTGTCAACATGATAATGCTTTGTGGAGTAAAATTCTAGAATAATATTGTGTCAAAAATGATTTGGACCGAAAAGAAATCAATTTTTGTCATGAATAGACCCTAGGTGAATAGTACCTGAGTGAATAGTACCTCGTGAATAGTACTTTTTGAATAGTACCCCATGAATAGTATCCCATGAATAATACTTTACGAATAGTACTTTGTGAATAGTACCGTATTTATGAATAATACTGTTTTTATGAATAGTGCCCATGAATAGTACTCTGTGAATAGTACCGTACATATGAATAGTGCCGTATAAATAAATAGTACCCATAAATAGTACTCCGGCATGAAAAGCTTAAAATTTAAGAAGAATGTTCAGAAAAATATCCCTATGAAACGATACTAGATGAAACAAAAATTTCAAGGATATTCTACTAATTTCATGAAGTATAAAAGCAATACTTTAACAAAATGAGTGTAGAATTCAGAATCTAAAATGAAATAATATTACTTACATACTACAAAGTATGGAAGAAAATATTATTTTATACGGATATTGAAAAAAATTAATATCCCTTAAGAATATGAAATAAATAATATCCCTTACCTTAGTAGAAGACTGAATACTGCAACATGAAGTAGCAGAACACTCTTCTTTTTTATCTTTATAGCTTCTCTCTCTACAGCTTCTCTCTCTATAATTTCTTTTGTGAGTCTTAGTGAATTGGTGAGAATGAAAGAAGAATGAGCTTTTATTTATAGGAAAATATAGTTTTGATAATTTCACGATTAAGGGCTCAAATTATTACAGTATAATAATTTCATCTATACCTCCATTTTTAATTTAGTCCTATAAGTATTATCAAACTTGCACCACCTCCCCTAATAGTACATATATGTGAATCAATAATACATGCATGTGAATCAATAGTTCCATTCATGTGAACAAATAGTTATATGCTTGTGAACTAATAGCAATTAATTGCTCATTTATCCGATTAATTGCCTGTTTGATCAATTGAACATCCATAAATCAATTATTATCGAAATAAATGTTGATTTCCACTAACATTAATAATCCCAACACAATTGAAATATCAATTTCATCTTTAATCAATACGAACTTATTCATCATTAATATTATAACTCACATTATTTAAGAATCAGATCATTCCCAGAAAAGAGGGGGCTTCCCGATAAGGATTTCTCCCTATTGGCGCGCAATTAGGTAACCAAACCCCTTTCCTCGACAGAACTTTCTAGACATCGTCAATAATGCAAATAATAATATGAATAACTTTGTCGTCTCAATTATTGATTTAATAATATAAAATATTATGCAGATGATACTGTGACAATAATTAAATCATAATATGAGAGATGCTATGCAGCAATTACTGTGGCAATATTTGACTAAACTGAGTGACTTCTCACGTAAGCATCAATAATCAATACCGTGTGCTACTATGCAACCACGCCTATTACTGTACTTTTACCACCTGGTATTTCAACAGTCTAATGGTAAAATTTTCGCCGTTATTTTTATAAAAGATATTTACACATCGTTTTCTAACTCCGATGATGAATTTACATTGTAGGTCCACCAATGATTGTGCCTTCGTACGAATATTCCCTGATAAAATGAATATTCCCCTAGCAATCGAATATTTTATAACAACTTGCATACTTTGCCAAATTTGTAAATATTACCCACAACTATGAAATTATATCAAATCCCCACCTTAATATTAAAAAAAATATTTCGAGAAAATTAAATATTCATTCATAAAATTTGAGGTCTTACATCGATGAATTGTTTTTTTACTGGAGATGATGAGAAAATGATGTTATCATTTAAGGAGTCAATGATGAAGGTATTTGATATGACTAATCTGGGAAAGATGAGGTTTTTCTTGGGTATAGAAGTGTTTGAGGAAGGATGATGGGATTTATATGCATCGAAGAAAATATGCACATGAGGTTACGAGGGCGTTTTGGAATGGGAGAATGTAATGTAGTGATGAATCCTATTGTTCTGGATTCAAAATTGGGAAAAAGGAGAAGGTGACAAAATTGATGAGACCTACTATAAGAAAATAGTAGGCGGTCTTATGTATATCATCGCTTCTGAGCCGGATATGATGTTTGTTGTAAGCTTTATAAGCGAGTTTATGGCGGACAGCAGAACTTCATTTGCGAAATTCGCTAAGAGAACCGAGATACTTGAAGGCAGATTGATTATGGAATATATTACAAGAAAAGTGGGAACAAGAAGTTGGTTGCATTTACTGACAGTGATTATGTAAGAGACTTAGAGGAAAGAAAGAGCACATCTGGCTATGTTGTTATACTAAGTGGAGGAACTGTTTCTTGGTCTTCATAGAAATAGCCTATAGTCACTCTTTCAACAACTGAAGTCGAGTTTGTGGCAGCTGCAGCCTGTGCTTGTGAAGCAGTATGGATGAGAAGAATTTTGAAGAAGTTGAGTCATGCATAAGATGGTTGCACTATTTTGATGTGTGATAATAGCTCAACCATCAAGCTCTCAAAAAACCCTGTTATACATGGACACAGTAAGCACATTGATGTGCAATTTCTTTTTCTGCGTGATTTAACTCGAGATGAAGTTGTTGAGCTTGTGCATTGTGGTTCTCAAGATCAAGTGGCAGATATGATGACTAAACCGCTTAAGTTGGAGTCATTTCTGAAGCTTCGAGATTAGTTGGGAGTGTGTATGATGCATGTTGGTCGAATTCTATATACGCTCTACACGCAAGTGCACGTGGTCAACAAGTAATAAAGTGATAAGTTGAGTAGCGTTCCCACAGAGAATTATTTAACAAGAATTACCAAGTACTAACCTATAATAAATTTAATTTTATTTAAACAAATGATTTATTAATTTAATTTAAAATAATTAAATAAACTATTACTAATTATCCCTAGAATGAAACAAGATACTGAAGACTTGAGACTACAATTTCACCTATTACTTTATTTAAATCAACACACTTCCTGTTAAACCAAATTACTTATACTGGATTGTTAATCAAGAACACGACAGTAAAATATGGCCATCTCTCAATGCACCATACTCATATCAAATCAAATCCACAAATGATAGAATCAATTTGAATACCCTAATTAACTAACCCACTGTATCTCTATATGAATTATAATTAAAAAGGGTTTAAATACAAGTTCTTATTAGATTACATGCAATGCCTCGGTATATCTCTATTGTAATGCCACAAAATCCAGTCTATCTTCACATCTGAATTCCTTGCATCAAGGTCCCACTTCTTTCCAAACATACATCATTATATAGCTAAATATAACATACATTCTCAAATCCCAGGTACTAATACCTTATAACCTCGTTCATTACAAATAATGATAATTACATTATTCTTTACATCTTACAAGGGTGACTTTCATCCGCCACCAAGGATACATAACAGTTCATTAAACTAATCTATAGTTCAATTAAACTATTTTGCATTACAAGTTTTGGCTTGATCTTCACGCACATTCATATACTGAATGACACTTCTTCTGGATACCGGTCAGCTTGATCTTTACGGAATCCTTAAGTTCTTTATAACATCGTTCGCTGAAAATGTTTTTTTTTAAAGCAAGTATGAGCATTCAATTGCTCAACAAGTCATAGCAGTTGAATAAACAACATCAATAATTTAATCATTCCTTTAGAACTTCGATAACCGAACAAAGGTTATGAAGAAGCTTGAATAATAGGAATAATTCTGATTCCTATCATTTTAAAACATTAATCACAATCACTTTGAAATACTTTCATTCTTCTACTCTTTTTCATACACATCCTGTCTGACTAGAATCATTAGCACAGACTTAACAATAACGGCTCATGTATAAACAGAACATTCTCATATTAGTTCAATCGCAGAACAGTCCATCTCATAGAAACACTGAAGTGTTAAAATTGTGGCACAAGGCCTCATACATTTTACCACCTTGTACAAATATCACACATTTGCACATAGACAAAAATTCTCAAGTTCAACATCTGAGAAAGTTTAAGAAACTAGCATTCATTTAGAATATGAATAAAATTAGGAAACTTGCCTTACGCACAGCTACAGCTTATAGTTTACTCTGAACTATTTACCGCAATCCCTATATAACACATAAGGAAATATCACATACACCAATTAGTTATATACTTGACTTTACGCATTGGTTTACTTAACTTTACTTCTTAGGGTTCGCGTTCTTGTAATCTAAGTTTATGCGACTAACTTCCTTTACTACCGGTTTACGGCTTCATGACATACAAAGATGTCTTACTCATACGACCATCATCTTTGATGATTTACATCATTATCTTCTTCTTATAACTCTTTTAGGACCCAGCACACATCGTGTCTCTGCTAGTAGTCCATATGGTACTCTAGGTGGTTTCCCACAAGAAACCAACAAACAAGTTCCCATCTCATCTACACTGTTTTTCACAGTGAGTTAGATCGCTTACCAGTTTCGTATATACCTCCGCTCTCTGAAGAAATTGTTTAGCCCAGCTCCCATATGTCAACCATCAAAGGTTACGATTGTACTGTGATAACCCGAGAAATTAGATAATTTATTAAAATCTTAAATGATGGATTAAAGATTGAATAATAAACCTAGACAGAAAATAAGTGAATGGATTTGACATTTTTGAGAAGGAATTTTAAGGATTTCAAAATCTTTTGGTGAATTATTTAGGATTAAGTATATAAGTGTATATGTTTTGTGTATATGGTATTATATGAGTTCAGAATGTGGTTAAGGGTTGACCAGATAAATTTTTATCAGTGTCAAACCCTAGTATTATATTAAGAACGTCAACATTCAGTTAGAAAACCCTAACGACTGATAAGAAACCCTAAAACCGGTTCTGGAAACCCTAATTTTAGTTCCGGGAATCCAAAACCCTAATTCGGAAATTGAAAACACTAATTTGGGAATTCAAATGCTAGTATAAGGTTTAAATGTTATTAATTATAACTAATTAGGGAAAACCCTAATGATTTACTTGAATCCCTAATTCTAAATAGGAAACCCTAATTCTTGGGTTATAAACCCTAATGTATGATTATGAAACCTAATTGCTAAATTAGCAAGTTTAATTAGGAAATATTAGTCTTAATTAGCAAGCTTGAATTATGATTGGAAAATTTTAATATAATTAGAAAACCCTAATTATAATGTAGAAATATTAATTTTCTATTTTGAAAACCCTAATTTGGAAATCCTAAAATTGAATTTTGAAAACCTTAGGTTTTAACCCTAAGGGTTTGATCAAATGACAACTTTGGCATTAAAATTTGAAGCAAAATGAATTTTGTGCCCTTTTTATATTTTTATAAGTTGGAGTGCAAATCTTGCCAAGATCTTGATTTGTTCACCAACTATATATCAGCCATGTGCTCTAAATCTAAGCAAATCAGCAGCTATGTTATACAAATTCATTGAACCAAGATTAAAAGTTAAAAAGAGAGAAAAATAACTTACTTTACTTTTCAAAGCCAACCAAGGCCTTCTTTCTCTATAAATTTTGGAAATGTAGAGTGAGAGTGTGTAAAAGATAAGCCAATATTAGTCCTTAACTTGACAAGATCAGATCAAAAAGATCAGAATCAAGATCAAGCTTTAAAGGAGGTATAAACCCTAAATTTTTAAAATCATGTGATCCATGTTGTTTGATGTTGTTTGTTGTTTAAAGTTATGTTAGAGGGTGCCAATTAGTGATCTGGGTTGTTAGATCCCAGATCCATAACACCAAAGTGCTCGAAAATCAAGTTTTCAAAAATCTAAAAAAAGGTTAAAAAGTTGTCTGGCAGCTATATGTCAGGGTTTCTAGATCAGTGTGTGTTAAGTGTTATGTGTGTTTTATGTTATGGATCTGTAGTATGCCATGTTTTCTTTGTTATGCAACTTGAATCGGGGTTGGATCGTGTCTAGATTGCATGTTATGATCTGTCAAACAACGTTGACCGATCACAAAAGTGAGCTTATGGGCAACCCATAACCCAGATTGTTGTCTGACAGCGTTTTGGTAGGCTTTGATCTTGCTTCTATTAAGTGTTTTAGCCATGTTGTTGTATTACAGTTGTTGTTTGAAATATAGGATTCATATTTATGCATCTATAACCCCCAGATCATACACTAAATCAAAGATAGGATGGGTCAAAGTAGGGTTGAAGAACAGGTCTGACAGCGAATTGACAAGCTTAGATCTCTCTGATATGTTGTGGGTTGGCCAAGAACTTGATTTATAGATGTAGTATTACACGTATACTACAATCATAACACTTAACCCAGCCCATAAACCTTATAATCATGAATCAAAGGCTAGTCAAACCACCCACCCTGCTAATTGACAAGAATTTCTGGGTTTAGGCTCAAGAACACCAAGAACACCATTAGCGACAAATCTGTCGCCTAAAGCCTCTTTTAGCGACAGTTTATTTAAAAAATTAATAATTTTATTTAAAAAATAGAGAAAATTAGTTTTAAATTATTAAAAATACATAATAAATTCCTAAAAATTATTTCAAAGTCCGAAAATTAGTTTTTAATTATTTAGAGTATATTTCATAAATATTTAATATTTTTGGAATATAAATGGTATTTAATTAATTTAATTATAATATTAAATAAATTATTTAAAATAATTTTATACTTGAAAAATCATGAAACATTATATTATGGGATAAGAAAATATTTTAAGTTATTTTTAATGACTTTTAATATTTTTTAGTGAATTTCATTAATAAATTTATATTAATGGTGATTAATTTATTTAATGAATATATTAAATAAATTATGAAAAAATAGAATTAATGATTTAAAAATCATATAAAAATGATTTAAGTGTTATAAAAATATTTTAAGTTATAAAATAAAAATTTTGATATTTTGTCATGAAAATATTAATATTTTAATATTAATAGAAATTATCGGATAATGAATTTAATTGTTTAAAAATCATATAAATATGATTTTAAGGTATTAAAAATACTTTGATATATTATAAATATATTATAATATTATGTTATAATTTTCTTTAATATTTAATATTAAATAAATATTAATGATTAGAGAATGATGTGGTATTTATATTATATAAATACGATATAAGTGATTGAAAAATTATGATAAAGGGTAATAATTATCTGAAAAATATTACGAGCTTATGAAAAATATTTTGATTGATAATATAATTATTTAAGTTAATTGTTAAGTGTTAAGACCGAGTCTTAACGACATTAGACTCGGGATTTATCCGAATAGATAGTCGGGATGTCAGATTTGTGTTGGTTTCAACTCAAACTGAAATAGTTTGACTTGATACCAGGTCTTATGTGCTGTATAGACCGATAGGGTTATGTGTTATGTGTTTAGGTTGTTCTAAGAATATATATATATATATATATATATATAATAGTATTATACTGTACTAATATTATTCTAATTTGTATATCGATATTATTTATATATTAGGTCTTCAGTCAAAGCTTATTAAATTGCATAGCGGTAATCAACGGTTCAGGCAAGTTTTCCTTAAACTCGGCCTCGAGTTGTTTCATTCAAATATGCTTATGGTTAATCATTTCTGATTGCCATGTCTAAGAATTATTAAATTGCATTCTGTGCCTACTGCATGTATCAGGTATGAAAGGCTGATCACCTTCATTACCATTCGGTCCAGATATATTTGATATGTCCATGTTTAATGTTCGTTCAGTCATAAAATTTGTTCATGCTAATTCACAACTATTTTGTTGAATTATAGCCAGCTTATTATTCAAATTCTTTCAATCATGATATATCCTCAAATAAACTTATACTTGCTGGGAAAACTTATGCTCACCCTTGCTATATCATGATAAACATTGCAGATTATGGCGAATACGTCGGATACAAGGAAAGGTCAAAGACAAGTCCAACTTTAGTTTACATGTGCAGATAAAGTTTGTAACAGTATTGTATGATAATAACTTTGTATGTTAGATAGGATATTGATTCAGGTATTATGTGAAGGTTTTCGACCTTGGGTTAATGTGTAAAGTGTATTGTATAAATAATTTATGTTTATATCTTCCGCAATAGTTATAGAATTAATATACCAGATTCGTGGTGATTTAGGACCCAGATTTGGGGATATTACAGTTGGTATCAAAGCTGTTGGTTATGAACCTTAGGTAGGAATACCTGAGACCAATAACTGTAGTGATTAGGATAAGATCAAACTCACATAGAGTTAGTTGGTCGATAAGATTCAAAGACGAATCTCAGCGAGTTGTAAAGATACAGAGTTCTCTAACTCTGACAATAAAGGTGAACAGTAGTGACGAATAGATCGAGTCTAAAAGACTAAATGAATCGGGATAGGAGATCGTAAAACAAAATGATCATATTATAGAAATGAATCGTAATATATATAATGAGATCACCCCGTGATCTGATAAGGTGATAACATGAAAAAGAATCAATCTAATGATTGAAAAGTTTACGGCTATAATGTTGTATGAAAGTTATACTATGAATTCATACAGATTCAGGAAAGGATTATGCATACGAGTTGAATGAAATTCATACTGAGAAGGGAGATAAGATTAGGTGGGGGCGGGGAATTGTACTTGGTGTAAAAACCACTTAGTTTCTGACATTGATAATCATTGAAATGTTTGTGTTACGCTATTTGCTTTATGCATGTTAAGAGGGTGATTCCTTTCTCATGTGTATAACAGATAGATAGGTTATAGGTAGAGAATATAAGGTTAAGTACGAGTTCTTAAAACTCATACTTATGGTACGTTCGTGACTCATGATTATATGAAATGTTTATGAACCCCTCAACGAATGGACGTCAAAGGTCTGACTAGGACTAGTTCTTAAACTCATATGATTGTGGAAAGTTCCCGAACTCATAAGTGTGGTAAGTTTGACGAACTGGGTATAGTTTTGTGTGAAGGAAGAATTGAGAATAATAGGAATAGATAGACTGTTTAAGAAAATGATTATTAGTGAAGACATAAGTTTTTCAAAACTCCTAGTGTGACGCCCCCAAAATAGGTATACATCACCCATCTTGAGTCGCTAAATACATGGTACATAATACAAATACAAACTTAATTATACAACAGTCGTGTAATATACGACAAAACATAGCTGAGAGTTTAAACAGGAATGTTGCCTTCTAGACAATATCCACTCTCAAATAGAGTCCTCATTACATTTATTGTCACACTATTTTATAGAATAGTGAGGACTACTAATACACCATCTCAGACCATCACTCCGTTCCCCGACTAGTCCCGTCTACGTTCTCATTTCTGAAGAGAACATGGAAGCAAATGGGTGAGCTCAACTAGCCCAGTAAGAAATATTATGACTAAGATAATGCAGAATAAATTATCATTAGTCTTCAACAATGTTAAAGCGATAAAATACAATAGACATCAAGTTTAGCTGCGGTGAATAAGCAATCCATTAGAAGAGTCGAGTAGGCATGATATCTACTATCTTCTTGGATTTAAAATGTTTTCATCAATTTTTATCCTTTGAGGCTCGACTTAATAATTAAACCACATCATCGAGTCATCCACGCACTACGGGCGAGGATATTCATTAAATCATCAATGGTCATGACTATCTTTGAATAATCCACGGTCATAATCATACCAAAAACTATCCATCGATGCACTCTGAAGGCCAATCGAGGACTTTTACCACATCATTTATAACATTACGATCATGATTATACCGAATGATCCACGGTCATAATCATACCAAGTCCATCTATGCATGCACGTAAGCGAAAGATGACTTTCATCACAATATAAGCACGAGGATGATGACAATGACATAATAATTCAATAAAACAAGTTCAAGAATAAATTTTAAAGATTTATAAGTTAATTTATCCACGAAATCAATTACGTCCAAATTGTCAACATGATATTGCTTTGTGGAGTAAAATTCAAGAATGCTCGGAAGAATATTTCCATGAAAAGATCTTTGGATGAAGCGCAAATATCCGAGGATATTCTACTAATTTCATGGAGTATAGAAGCCAAAACTTGAACCAACCGAGTATAATAGAATATATGAAAAGCGTAAATGGATTTTTGCCCGCCATGCTATAATCCACGTGAGCGGATCATTTCCACAATTTAATAAGGAATGAATATGAAGGATCATTCACCGTGCATGCGGTAATCCACATAGGCAAAGTTATTCCGGTGAGAATAATAAAGAATGAAATAATGAAGAATTCACGGCGATGCGTAATCGATACGCGACGGAGTTATTCCAAGAATAATAAAGAATGGAACTAGGTCATGCGTAAATCGCACAAAACAGGATATTCAATAGAATAATAAAGAATGGAACCGGTCATGCGTAATTCGCATGCAGACGAGGATATTCAAATGAATAATAAAGAATGGGACGGTCATGCGTAATTCGATGCGACATGATATTCAGCGAGAATAATAAAGAATGGAATAACAACGAGAATTCACGGGCATGCGATAGACCACCTACAGACGGAGTTATTCCAATAGATAATAAAGAATGGAATAATGACTCTTACGAGTATTGAAAGAAAATAATTCTCTTCATGAATACGAAAGAATAATACCCTTACCTTAGAAGAAAGCGGGATATGGAATAGTGAGGTAGCGGACTTCTCTCTTCTTCTCTCTCTATAATAATTGCTCTAAAGCTTTAATGAATTGGTGAGAAATGAAGGAAGAATGAGCTTCTATTTATAGGAAAATATAGTTTTGATAATTGCACGTTTTGGGGCTCGAAATATTACAATATAATACCTTCCTTTTTTTCTTTATTTTTAATTTAGTCCTACAAGTATTATCAAACTTGCACCACCTCGCCTAATAGTAAATAATGTGAATCAATAGTTTAATCATGTGAATCAATAGTTATAATCATGTGAAAATACGAATTATAGTATAGTACCTCCATCTATACCTCTATTTTTAACTTAGTCATGCAAGTATTATCAATCTTGCACTAACTCCCCTAATACTACAAGAATGTGAATCAATAGTACACACATGTGAACAAATAGTTATAATCATGTGAATTAATAGCAATTAATTGCTCATTTATCTGATTAATTACCCGACTGGTCAGTATAATTTCCAAACATCAATTAATATCAAAATAAATGTCGATTTCCACTAACACTAATAATTCCAGCACAATGGAATTATCAATTTCATCTTTAATCAACACGAACTTATTCATAATTAATATTATAACTCACGATATTTAACAACCAGTCGTTCTACTGGAAAGAGGGGCTTTTCGATAAGGATTTCTCCTTATTATGCGCATGATTTGATGACCAAACCTCTCCTTGTGAACTTCTAGACATTGTAAATATTATAATTTAATAATATGAATAACTTTGTCGTCTCAATTATCGATTTAATAATATATCATATTATGCGAGATGATCTAGTGACAATAATCGAATCAATAATATGAGAGATATAAATCGACAATTATTTGTAGCAATAATTGAGTATAAATGAGTGACTTCTCATGTAAGCATCAATAATTAATCTGGTGTGCTACTTATGCGACCACGAGCATATTCTTTGTACTTTTACTCTAGGGTAGTTCAACGGTTTTAACGATAACACTTTCGTAGTTATTTTTATAAAATGATAATTATGTCGTTTTCTAACTACGACAATACCGTTGTGGGGTCCACCAATGGTTGTCTTAGTCGTCTGAATATTCCTGTTAAAAGCGAATATTCCCAGAGCCAATCGAATATTATATAGCGCTTGCTTACTTTTGCAAAATTTGTAAATATTACCCACAACTATAACATTATATTATATCCACACCATAATATTCAAAAATATATTTTGAGAGAAATTAATCTTTATTCATAAAAGTTGGGGTCTTACACCTAGCTATGCTAGACTTTGAAATTTTGATATCAAGCTAAATACGCATTATGTGCTTTTGAAATATATATATATATATATATATATATATATATAAGCTATATATATATATATATATATATATGTACTATATATATATATATATATAATATATATATATATATATATATATATATATATATATATATTAAATAAAGATTTTTGGAGCAGTTTAAAGAATGATACATGCTACTTGTTTTGGCTAGACGATAATGATTTGAAATATCAAAATATATTTTTATTTATCACTTATGTACCATGTAACCTGGTGTAGAGATGATAAAAAGTTGATAGAGTTATAAATACAGGAATACTTAGTGTGAATTCGATCTAAAAATCATTGTTTCACTATTGTATGATGTGTTATGACAAAGTCATATAATGACGGCATCCTCAAATGGACTGTTAATACAGTACGACATCATGACGTCATTCTTAAAAATATTTTCAAAAATTTAATTTGCCAACGGCGTTTGGCTATACACATTCGTAAATCAATTGAAATTGATTATTGATATGAGTCTACGCTATTCGATTCAGCTAGACTAATATTTATGAAAACTCTAAGTGTTCATTGAAATAAATTTCCCGAACCAAATTGTTTTGGTACGGAATCCAATAAGACTGAGGTAAAATTTTTGTGCCTATGGCAGTGATGAAAAACAAATTTGACCAACCGTACTTAATAAGTACAGGGCATATTGGGCTAATTACCCACTATGTTCGTAAGTTATGACGGGTTGCAGATGAATTTTCATAAAACCTTTGCAAAAATGACAGACAAATAGTCTATATAAACTCCTCAACAATATTTGAAAATTTTTACTCTTGTAAGGAATGTATTGGGTAACATGTGATGATGTGTATGAATGGTGTAAGCAGTATGGTGTAAAGTGTAAAGTGAATTTCGGGGACAAAATTCTTAGAAGAAGGGGTGAATGTGACAACCCGAGAAATTAGACAATTTATTAAAATCTTAAATGATGGATTAAACGTTGAATAATAAACATAGACAAAAAATAAGTGAATGGATTTGACATTTTTGAGAAGGAATTTTAAGGATTTCAAAATCTTTTGGTGAATTATTTAGGATTAAGTATATAAGTGTATATGTTTTGTGTATATGGTATTATATGAGTTCAGAATGTGGTTAGGGGTCAAGGGTTGACCAGATAAATTTTTATCACTGTTAAACCCTAGTATTATATTAAGAACGTCAATGTTCAGTTAGAAAACCCTAACGACTGATAAGAAACCCTAAAATTGGTTCTGGAAACCCTAATTTCAGTTCCGAGAATCCAAAACCCTAATTCAGAAATTAAAAACCCTAATTTTGGAATTCAAATGCTAGTATAAGGTTTAAACGTTATTAATTATAACTAATTAGGGAAAACCCTAATGATTTACTTGAATCCCTAATTCTAAATAGGAAACCCTAATTCTTGGGTTATAAACCCTAATTATAAAACCCCATCTTATTATAAATAAAATTAAATTTTCTCTATTCATTATCTTAAAATAATAAGGAGTTAATTTGATATAATTCTTTGGTTAAGGGTGAAATGTGCAAATTTTGCAAAATAAGCAAGTGGTTATAAAATATTCTTTTTGTCGGGGAATATTCATTTGGTCGTGGAATATTCTTTCTGTCGGGGAATATTCGTACGACGACGCAACCATTTGTGGGTCCCATAACGGAAAACGGTCGGCTAAAGAAAACGACAAGTTTGAGTTTTTATAAATAAGCAGCGTAATTATTACAATTAACTTTGTTGGGTTACACGGTGGTAAAATACGAGTAATAAGCGTGGTTACACAAAGTGCTTTACGGTATTACGATATTTTTGAATTATTGATTCTTACGTAAGAAGGCACTACTTAATAGTTGTTATAGTAATTACTGTTCGATATTTTATTTTATTAATTCAATAATTGTTGCGTTGATATTTTATATTATTGTTGTTTCAATAATTGTCATTGCACAGTATTTCCCATTATCATATCAATAATTCATATTATTTGAATAATATTATTAGATAACATTATTGGCAATGTCTAAGAAAGTTACATCTAAGGAGAGGTTTGGTCACCTAATTATGGCGTCGATGAAGGAGAAATCCTTATCGAAAAGCCCCCTCTTTCCTGGGAACGACCTAGTTGTCATTATTGTGATTCTGTAATATTATTTGTGAATAATTAATTATTGATTTATATGATAAGGAAATATTTATTTTATGTGGATGGATAGGGAAATATTTATTTTGTGTGGACATAAATGAAGGAATTAATGCTGAGGTATTTTATCAGTATTTTGTCGGAATGGAGGTATTAAAAATCGTCCGTATGTGGATTTCGGGCATTTTTTATTTGAAATTTGAAAAAATTTTCTTCTGCAAAGTTGTAGAGAATTCAATTTCCTATGGAATGGACATAAAATTTGTATTTTTTTTTGATAAAAGGGCTATTTATTATGAATTGTTGAAATTTTAGAAATTAAATGTTTTTTTAATTATGGGTGGGACCCACTTTTATTTTTTTAAAACATGTGGGCTGCTAATTTTTTTTCAGAAATGGCATGCTGGTCTTGGATGGCTAGCATGCGTAGAATGAAGAGAAAATTATATTATTATTTTATTAATTTAGTCTCCTTTGGTGTTCTAGCATTTTCCTATAAATAGGGTGCTTAGTTAAAATTGAAAATCACACCAGAAACAAGTTTTCTTTCTCTCTATATTATCAAGCATATTTTGTGAGTATTTAGATACTATGAGAGTTGCTATTCAGTGCAAGTTTCCTTCGGCTTTACATCCGATATTCCGATCAGAAGTACTGTTATTTTGAGGAAAGGGATGTTATTTTCTTCGTAAATAATATTATTTTCTTCAATATCATTATGCTGAAATATTGATATAAATTTTATTGTGGAATTTCTACCTTTTTGTGTTGGGGTTAGTATTCACGTATGCGGCACTATTCACAAATACAACACTATTCACCAAAAAATAAAATTTTCCCTTCTTTGTCCCATATATCTATTATGGTTACTATCTTTGATTATATCCATGTTTTGATCTTTATTCTTGAAGTTTACTCCACTATGGTTTATTATGGAGTATTTTTGAACTTGGATTATCTAAAGTACGAATCCCTAATCTTTGTCCTTTTATCTCACTGGATTCGTTCTCTAAAATATTTTTCATCATCCTCAGTCCTTAATGGTGATACTTGATGAATATCTTTGGCCTGTAGTGCAAAGATGAATGATTACCTGATGAATATCTTTGGCCCGTAGTGCAAAGATGGACATGTGTTGAGATGAACGTGACTAATTGGTGATACAAATGAATATCTTTGGCCCGTAGTACAAAGATGAATATTTGATTCAAGATGTATATTGATTGATGTTACATGGATAAAATATTGATAATGGACTTTTAAATTCATAGATGATAGTAGATTTCATTCTCTACTTAACTCTTCTAATGAATTGTTGTTTCCGCTGCAGTTGTTGATCTAAAACTTGTTGTCTATTATAATCTATCAGATTTTTCCTGTTGAAGACTAAGGATAATTTGTTGTATATTATCTTAGTCATAATATTCTTTACTGGGCTAGTTGAGCTCACCCTTTTCCTTTTTGTTCCATTTTTCTTCTCAAGAAGCGAGAATATAACAGGAACCAGTCGGTGTATAGAGTGATGGTCCTAGACAGTTGTTTTAGTAGTCCTCACTATTTTTGTAAAATAGTGCATCAATAATTATAATGCGGACTTTATTTGGGTGTGGATATTGTCTAGAAGACAATATTTGTATTTAAACTCACAGTACGTGTTGTCGTATTTTGCACGACAATTGTAATAATAAAGTTGTAGTTGTTTTCTGTACCATGTATTTGGCGATTTAGAATGGGTGATGTATACCTATTTTGGGGGAGTTACACTAATGCATGATTATGAAATCTAATTGCTAAATTAGCAATTTTAATTAGGAAATATTAATCTTAATTAGCAAGCTTGAATTATGATTGGAAAATTTTAATATAATTAGAAAACCCTAATTATAATGTAGAAATATAATTTTTCTATTTTGAAAACCCTAATTTGGAAATCCTAAAATTGAATTTTAAAAACCTTAGGTTTTAACCCTAAGGGTCAAACCCTAAGGGTCAAACCCTAAGGGTTTGATCAAATGACAAATTTAGCATTAAAATTTGAAGCAAAATGACTTTTGTGTCCTTTTTATATTTTTTATAAGTTGGAGTGCAAATCTTGCCAAGATCTTGAGTTGTTCACCAACTATATATCAACCATGTGCTCAAAATCTAAGAAAATTAGCAGCTATGTTATACAAATTCATTGAACCAAGATTAAAAGTTAAAAAGCCAGAAAAGTAACTTACTTTACTTTTCAAAGCCAACCAAGACCTTTTCTCTCTACAAATTTTGGAAATGTAGAGTGAGAGTGTGTAAAAGATAAGCCAATATCAGTCCTTAACTTGACAAGATCAGATCATCAAGATTAGAATCAAGACCAAGCTTTAAAGGAGGTATAAACCCTAAATTTTGAAAATCATGTGATCCATGTTGTTTGATGTTGTTTGTTGTTTAAAGTTATGTTAGAGGGTACCAATTAGTGATCTGGGTTGTTAGATCCCAGATCCATAACATCAAAGTGCTCAAAAATCAAGTTTTCAAAAATCTGGAAAAAGGTTGAAAAGTTGTCTGACAACCATATGTCAGGGCTTCTAGATCAGTGTGTGTTAAGTGTTATGTGTGTTTTATGTTATGGATCTGTAGTATGCCATGTGTTCTTTGTTATGCAACTTGAATCAGGGTTGGATAGTGTCTAGATTGCATGTTATGATCAGTCAAACAGTGTTGAGCGATCACGAAAGTGAGCTTATGGGAAACCCATAACCCTGATTGTTGTCTGACAACGTTTTGGCAGGCTTTGATCTTGCTTCTGTTAAGTGTTTTAGCCATGTTGTTGTATTACAGTTGTTGTTTGACATGTAGGCTTCATATTTATGCATCTAGAACCCCCAGAGAATACACTGAATCAAAGATAGGATGGGTCAAAGTGGGGTTGATCGGCTGTTTTTGCAAATTTCTGGAAAACCCAGAAATCTTCATGAGCGATGTTTCTGACATGGTTTGACTAGCATGGATCTTGCATGTGTTATGATGTTAGACTAAAATGATAGCATGTTGTTGTACCCTGACACAAAGACTATAGGTCTAAACCTTTATGTCAAACAAACCAGAACCAGAATGTACGTTATAAGGATTGGAAAGTAGGTATCTCGACTGTTCTTCAATTCTGGAAAACCCAGAAATTGAAGAACAAGTCTGACAACGAATTAACGAGCTTAGATCTCTCTGATATGTTGTGGGTTGGCCATGAACTTGATTTATAGTTGTAGTATTACACGTATACTACAATCATAACACTTAACCCAACCTAGAAACCTTATAATCATGAATCTAAGGCTAGTCAAACCACCCACCCTGCAAACTGACAAGAATTTCTGGGTTTAGGCTCAAGAACACCAAGAACACCATTAGTGACAGATTTGTCGCCTAAAGCCTCTTTTAGCGATAATTTATTTAAAAAATTAATATTTTTTTAAAAAAATTAGAGAAAATTAGTTTTAAATTATTAAAAATACATAATAAATTCCTAAAAATTATTTTATAGTCAGAAGATTAGTTTTAATTATTTAGAGTATATTTCATAAATATTTAATATTTTTGGAATATAAATGGTAATTATAATATTAAATAAATTATTTAAAAATAATTTTTATACTTAAAAATCATGAAAAATTATATTATGGGATAAGAAAATATTAAGTTATTTTTAATGACTTTTAATATTTTGTGATGAATTTCATTAATAAATTTATATTAATGGTGAATAATTTATTTAATGAATATATTAAATATAACTTTTGATATTTTGTCATGAAAATATTAATATTTTAATATTAGTAGCAATTATCGATAATGAATTTATTTTTTTAAAAATCATATAAATATGATTTTAAGGTATTAAAAATACTTTGATATATTATAAATATATTATAATATTATGTAATGATTTTCATTAATATTTAATATTAAATAAATTTTAATGATTAGAGAATAATGTGGTATTTATATTATATAAATACGATGTAAGTGATTGAAAAATTATGATAAAGGGTAATAATTATCTGAAAATTAGTACGAGCTTATGAAAAATATTTTGATTGATAATATAATTATTTAAGTTAATTATTAAGTGTTTAGGCCGAGTCTTAACGACATTAGACTCGGGATTTATCTGAATAGACCGTCGAGATGTCAGATTTGTGTTGGTTTCAACTCAGACTAAAATAGTTTGACTAGATACCAGGTCTTATGTGTGATGCCCCCAAAACAGGTATACATCACCCATTTTGAGTCGCCAGATACATGGTACATAACTTCAAATACAACTTAATTATACATCTATCGTGTAAGATACGACAAAACATATGCTGTGAGTTTTAATACAAATATTGTCATCTAGACAATATCCACACTCAAATTCAATCTTATTACATTTATTGTCACACTATTTTACAGAATAGTGAGGACTACTATGACACCAATCTCGGACCGTCAATCCGTTCCCCGACTCGTCCCAGCTATATTCTCATTTCCTGAAGAGAATAGTGAAAGAAAGGGGAACTCAACTAGCCCAGTAAGAAATATTATGCCTAAGATAATACAGAATAAATTATCATTAGTCTTCAAAAATGTTAAACTGATAAAATATAATAGACATCAAGTTTAACTGTAGTGGAATAATCAATCCATTAGAAGAGTCAAGTAGAGCATAAAATCTACTATCTTCTATGATTTAAAAAGGTTTTCATCAACTTTATCGATGAGACTCAACTTAATAAATAAACCACATCATCGAATCATCCATGCACTACGGGCCAAGGATATTCATTAAATCATCAATGGTCATGACTATACCGAATAATCCCTGGTCATAATCATACCAAAAGCGTCCATCAATGCTCTACAAAGTAATCGAGGATTTTTACCACATCGTTTATAACATTACACGAGTTATGATTATACCGAATGATCCCGGTCATAATCATACCAAATCCATCTCGCACGTAAGCAAAGATATACAACTATAAAACCAATAATCAACGGTCCATCTTTGCACGTAAGCCAAAGATATACAATTCAATAATCAGCGATCTATCTTTGCACGTAAGCAAAGATAACTTTCATCACCATATAAGCATGAGGATGATGACAATGATATAAGCATTAATCAAGCGAAAACAAGGATAAATATTAAAGACTTTAAATTTATCCAAATATTATCAATCACATAATAAATTCATAATCTAATATTATTAATATTATAACAATATTTTAATCACTTCTTAAACTTATAAACAATTTATTTCAATTGTTTACACTTTACCAAATAATGCATTTAATCATTCAAAAATGCCATACTCATAAGATTTCATCACCAATGATCAAATTCCTTATCAAAAATCTGCATACACCCTATATAGGATTCCCAAGCCATAAAATCCTATTTTCCAATTTTGTTACTTCACATAACATATTTAACTCATTTACTCATAACTAGATTATTTTCATGAAAAATACCAAATCAGTCCCAAAAATATTTCTTTTCTGGGATTTAGCAGAATATAGTCCCATAGTGAACATATATTTTTCTTGAAATTTTTAAAATTCATTTACTATTTTTCAAAAATTAATTTCTAATTAATTCCTTAAGAAATTAGCTACCTCAAGTTTAACTTCAAAACTTCCCAAATCTTGGTAGGATCTTACACATGTTAACGTGAGCTTCTGGTTTAAATTTCATGGTCATCAGAGTTATAGAACTCCGGTTATAGCATTTTTCGTCGGAAAAACCTAAATATTGAAATAGTCATAACTTACTCATTTTAAGTCGGAATGAGCTCATTTTTGGACAGGAGGTACTTTATACCATATATTTCCATGTCCCAAAAGGCCGAAATTTTTCTCACAAATTAAGTGGCCGAAAATGCCATTTTAAAAATCTGGGCAGTAGCTTTTTCGAAATTGGCAGTTTTTGACTCCTTCGCTAAAATCATTCCACACGAAAATCTATAATACCTTTTCTAGTGATTCCACTTGGATAAGTTAGAAAACTCATAGATCTAACTCTAGAGGTTGACCACACTCAATAATTCGAAATATAACAGGAGATATGGTCAATTGAATTTCATGTTCCATTTTCACCAAAATCTGATTTTCAACCATTTGTGATTTCTACGAAACTTTCATGTTTTCACATAATAAGCAACATAACTCATCATGACAATGACATAATAATTCAATAAAATAAGTTCAAGAATAAATTTTAAAGATTTATAAGTTAATTTATCATGAACTCAATAACGTCCAAATTGTCAACATGATACTGCTTTGTAGAGTAAAATTCAAGAATGCTCAGAAGATTATTTTCATGAAAAGATACTGGATAAAGCGCAAATATCCAGGATATTCTACTAATTTCATGGAGTATAGAAGTCAAAACTTTAACCAACTGAGTATAATAGAATATACGAAACTGCAAATGGATTTTCACCCACCATGCGGTAATCCATGTATACAGATCATTTCCACAATTTAATAAGGAATGAATACAAAGAATCATTCACCATGCATGTGGTAATTGTTGGGTAAAATCTAATTACGCACACATGCAAGTATACGTGGTCAACAAGTAATAAAGTGAGAAGTTAAGTATCGTTCCCACAGAGACAACTAGCAAGAACTCAAGCTTACAACTATCAATTTTTAACTAATCCAAATTTTATTAAACTAACTTGAATAAATGATGAGAAAATCTTAACAACTAATACTATAACTATCACTAATAACCCACAAAGATAAAACTTAATTTTCAAACAATACTTGGAGAATTAGGCTCATGATTTCACTCTAAGCTTTACTCAGATTAATTCACTTCTATCTCAGTTCAATTCAATATTCAAGTTTATTAATCAAGAACACGATTATAGCATTAACCACCTCTCAGTGCACCAATTCCAAATTAACTCAAATCCACAATTAAGACAGAATTAAGCCAAACACTTCAATCAATTAACTCACAATATCTCTATGCAAATTAGATCAAAAGAAGTTGAAGATTAAGTTCTCTAACGATTACATGCGACGTTAAGCGTATCTCTACCTTAACATTCATCACAATTCTGCTATTCACAAAATTCATGAACACATGCTATATCAATTAAGTCTAGATTTAAACATCTTCTCTCGAATCCATTCAAATCCACAAAGAATTGTTTATCAGGCAATTCACAATTTCAAGCTCAAATCAATATAGTTAAACTGTTGAATATTTTATTAAACTGAGAATTAAAGCTAATAAACCATTGTTCCACTCAAAGATCCATCAATCGCCTAAAAAGAGAATTAATTCATAATAAATAAATTAACTAATGAATAAATAAAAGGAGACAACATCCCAATTACAGATAATAAATATTAAGGAAGAATAATAAAACACCACCCTTCTCTGAATTCAATTCCTGCAATTTTCGTGATGTTATTCCTTCTTCTCTAGACCTCCGAGCTTGATCTCCAATGTTGTTCTTTTGCGAAGTTGTGTATATCTTAATATATCTATTTTTCTTTCACTTGTAGACCATCTCTTGACTAGATACTCTCCTAGCTTGATTCTACTTCCTATCCAAAACAACTTAAAACAATTATAATTCTCCCCAACTACTGCCATCTAACTCCTCATGAAAACAATTCACCACCCAGTAGCGATCGGTATAATATGGCCTTCCCTTGGTATGATCGGACCAATACATCATGGTGAGAATTGACACAAGCGATCGGTACTTGATTGACCTGATCGAGAGGTATGAGATGTCAGATATAAGTAATTTTAGAGGTTGAAATCTTGACGTATGGGGCATTGACTTCATGGGACCATTCCCTCTTCTCTCAACAATCAATATATTTTACTTGCGGTGGACTACGTCTCAAAATGGGTAGAAGCCTTTGCACTACCATCGAACGATGCCAAAGTGGTCCGAAGATTTTTATAGAAAAATATCTTTACAAGGTTTGGAACACCGAGAGCCATAATAAGTGATGAGGGAAGTCATTTTGCAATAAAGCATTCTGACCCTTGCGCAAAATATGGGATCAACCACAAAATAGCGACTGACGTATCATCCCCAAACTAATGGACAAGCAGAAGTGTCAAACAGGGAAGTCAAGAAAATATTGGAGAAAGTAGTCAACCCAAATCGTAAGGATTGGTCGCTTCGATTAGATGATGCACTTTGGGTATACCGAACTGTATATAAGACTCTAATTGGCATGTCACCTTACCAGTTGTTGTATGGAAAGGCATGTTATCTTAGGTTGAGCTCTACAAACACAAGGCGTCTTTGGGCTATTCAAAAAGCGAACTTCGATCAGCAAAGCGGTGGGGAAAAGAGATTACTACAACTAAATGAGCTTGACGAATTCAGGTTACAAGCTTACGAGTATGCAGAATTATATAAGGAAAAGGTGAAAAAATGGCACGATCAGAAAATCGATCACCGAACGTTCATGCCAGGTCAAGCTGTGTTGCTGTTCAATTCTAAACTAAGGTTGTTTCCAGGAAAACTTAAATCACGGTGGTCAGGACCGTTCACCATAAAAACAGTTTTCCCACATGGTGCCGTGGAACGGCGCCAAAAACGTGTTGGGTAAAATCTAATTACGCACACACGCAAGTATACGTGGTCAACAAGTAATAAAGTGATAATTAAGTATCGTTCCCACAGAGACAACTAGCAATTTTTAACTAATCCAAATTTTTTTAAACTAACTTGAATAAATGATGAGAAAATCTTAACAACTAATACTATAACTATCACTAATAACCCACAAAGATAAAACTCAATTTTCAAACAATACTTAGAGAATTAGGCTCATGATTTCACTCTAAGCTTTACTCAGATTAATTCACTTCTATCTCAGTTCAATTCAATATTCAAGTTTATTAATCAATAACACGATTATAGCATTAACCACCTCTCAGTGCACCAATACCAAATTAACTCAAATCCACAATTAAGACAGAATTAAGCCAAACACTTCAATCAATTAACTCATAATATCTCTATGCAAATTAGATCAAAAGAAGTTGAAGATTAAGTTCTCTAACGATTACATGGGACGTTAAGCGTATCACTACCTTAACATTCATCACAATTCTGCTATTCACAAAATTCATGAACACATGCTATATCAATTAAGTCTAGATTTAAACATCTTCTCTCGAATCCATTCAAATCCATAAAGAATTGTTGATCAGGCAATTCACAATTTCAAGCTCAAATCAATATAGATAAACTGTTGAATATTTTATTAAACTGAGAATTAAAGCTAATAAACCATTGTTCCACTCAAAGATCCATCAATCGCTTAAAAAGATAATTAATTCATAATAAATAAATTAACTAATGAATAAATAAAAGGAGACAACATCCCAATTACAGATAATAAAAATTAAGGAAGAATAATAAAACACCACCCTTCTCTGAATTCAATTCCTACAATTTTCGTGAAGTTGTTCCTTCTTCTCTAGACCTCCGAGCTTGATCTCCGATGTCGTTCTTTTGCAAAGTTGTGTATATCTTGATATATCTATTTTTCTTTCACTTGTAGACCATCTCTTGACTAGACACTCTCCTAGCTTGATTCCACTTCCTATCCAAAACAACTTAAAACAATTCTAATTCTCCCCAACTACTGCCATCTAACTCCTCCTCAAGAAAACAATTCATCAGCTCGGTAGTGATCGGCGCTAATATGGCCTTCATGATGCGATCGGCGCTTGATACATCGATCAAGAGCAAAATTGACTCGGTAGCGATCGGCCAATGACCAAGTATGATCGGCGCCATGTAAAAAACGATAGCTAATCCAATTCCAACGCCTTTCGGCCCTCTGCAGTATTGTCGGTAACTGGACCATTAGAAGACTCATCAACTTTTCACACATCCTCAAAAGCTTCCAACTGCAAGACGCCTCTGCTTTTCCTACATTAAACGAAAAACCCATCAACAGTAACATACAAAATACATAAAAACCAATATAAAAACACACCAACTGAGCATAATTCATGGTTTAAAAACCTACTCATCAGTAATCCACACAGACAGGTTATTCCAACAGTATAATAAAGAATGGAATAACAGAAAGATTCACCATGCGTGCGATAGACTGCACAGACATGTTATTCCCAACTAAATAATAAATAATGGAACCAGGTTATGCGTAAACGCACTGACAGGATATTCCAACAGAATAATAAATAATGGAACCGAGTCCAAAGCGTAAAACACGAGCATGTGATATTAAATGAGAATAATAAATGATGGAACCAGGTCCGGTATAAACGCACAGACAGGATATTCCGATAGAATAATAAAGAGCGGAATAATAGAAGAATTTCACCATGTATGTGGTATCAGACAAATAAAGTTATTCCAACATAATAATGAAGAATGGAAGAACAGAAGAATTTCACCATATATGCGGTACTTCGCCTATACAGGTTATTCCGACAGAATAATAAGGAATGAAATATCAATAGCTCTCTTCATGAATATGAAAGAAATAATACCCCTTACCATAGAAAGAAACTGGATACTGGAGTAGAGAGGTAGCAGACTTCTCTTCTTCTTTCTCTCTATAATTTCTCTCTATAATAATTGCTCTATAGCTTTAGTGAATTGGTGAGAAATGAAGGAAGAATGAGTTTCTATTTATAGGAAAATATAGTTTCGATAATTGAACGTTTTGGGGCTCAAAAATTTATAGTACAATACATCCAACTCTTCTTTCATTTTTAATTTAGTCCTGCAAGTATTATCAAACTTGCACCACCTCCCCTAATAGTAAATAATGTGAATCAATAGTTCAATCATGTGATTCAATAGTTATAATCATGTGTAAATATGAATAACAGTATAGTACCTCCATTTTTAACTTAGTCATGCAAGTATTATCAATCTTGCACCAACTCCCCTAATAGTACAAGAATGTGATTCAATAGTACACATATATGAACAAATAGTTATATAAACATGTGAATTAGTAGCAATTAATTGCTCATTTATCCGATTAATTACCCGATTTATCAATATAACCCCCAGACATCAATTATCATCGGAATAGATGTCGAATTTCACTAACACGAATAATCCCAACACAATAGAACTATCAAATTCATCTTTAATCAACATAAACTTATTCATCATTAATATTATAACTCATAATATTTAACAACCAGGTCATTCCAAGGAAAGAGGCTTTCCAATAAGGATTTCTCCCTATTGGCGCGGAATTAGATGACCAAACCTCTCCTTGACAGAACTTCTAGACATTGTAAATATTATAATTTAATAATATGAATAACTTTGTCGTCTCAATTATTGATTTAATAATACATAATATTATGCAGATGATACTATGACAATAATCGAATCAATAATATGAGAGATATGATGCAACAATTACTGTAGCAATAATTGAGTATAACTGAGTGACTTCTCACGTAAGCATCAATAACCAATACCGTGTGCTACTATACAACCACGCGTATTACTGTACTTTTACTATAGAGTAGTTCAATAGTTTTAACGGTAGCACTTCCGTTGTTATTTTTATAAAATGATAATTCTATCGTTTTTCTTACTACGATAATACTTCCATTGTGGGTTCACTAATGATTGTGCCGTCGTACGGATATTTCTGACAAAAAGAATATTCCCTGACCAAACGAATATTTTATAACAACTTACATACTTTGCAAAATTTATAAATTCTACCCATAACTATAACATTATATCAAATCCACACCATAATATTCAAAAAAATATTTCGAGAAATTTAAATCTTTATTCATAAAATTTGGGGTCTCACATTATGTGCTGTATAGACTGATAGGGTTATATGTTATGTGTTTAGGTTGTTCTAAGAATATATATATAATTGTATTATACATTACTGATATTATTCTAATTTGTATATCGATATTATTTATATATTAGGTCTTCAGTCAAAGCTTATTAGATTGTATAGCAGTAATCAACGGTTCAGGCAAGTTTTTCTTAAACTCGACCTCGAGTTGTTTCATTCAAATATACTTGTGGTTAATCATTTCTGATTGCCATGTTTAAGAATTATTAAATTGCACTCTGTGCCTACTACATGTATCAGGTATGAAAGGCTGATCACCTTCATTACCATTCGGTCCAGATATATTTGATATGTCCATATTTAATGTTCGTTCAGTCTTAAAATTTGTTCATGCTAATTCACAACTATATTGTTGAATTATATCCAGCTTATTATTCAAATTCTTTCAATCATGATATATCCTCAAATAAACTTATAATTGCTGGGCAAACTTATGCTCACCCTTGCTATATCATGATAAACATTGCAGATTAAGGCGAATACGTCGGATACAAGGAAAGGTCAAAGACAAGTCCAGCTTTAGTTTACATATGCAGATAAAGTTTGTAACATTATTGTATGATAATAATTTTGTATGTTAGATAGGATATTGATTCAGGTATTATGTGAAGGTTTTTGACCTTGGGTTAATGTGTAAAGTGTATTGTATAAACAATTTATGTTTATATCTTTCGCAATAGTTATAGAATTAGTATACCAGATCCATGGTGATTTAAGACCCGAATTTGGGGATATTACATGTACTACAACCTAAACTCATCTTAACTTATCCGAACCATTAAAACTATAGCATTCGTTAAGTTGACTTCTCATTCCTTATGACTTTCTGGCAACTAAATGCCATACTTCAAGATTCATTCTTTATCGTCTAAGTCATACAGTCTTTTGTATACTCAAAATGATCATTCAATATTAATTCTATGCATTCATAGCGTTAAGCATTTTACATTACCTTATTCTTATCTTACAACATCTGGTTCACTCGAATTGGAACGTCATCCAAGTTTTAATCATTATTCGGCTTCTTAACGATATACATCATTGTCTTTAATTCAGTTCTTCATCGTTCACAAGTTTAATCATTGGTCTTCATTACCTTACGGTCAAACCATACACGGGGTGTAGGTTCTGCCCGTTTAATATTTGCGTACACTCAACCCTCACGTCGGTTAAAGTGTTTAAAGCTTATATCTCATTCTAACATTCTCTATCTGACTCACATTCAGACTTTCATTAATCTTATTACCATTTGTTACGGCTTTCTTGATAATTCATATCTTATTTACTAAATTCGTCAACATTTAAGTCATACAACCAATGTATACTCAAAACGTTCACTCGACGCGAATACGATTCACGAGAATCATTTACGTATTCAACGTTTACGTTGCTCGTCTCTTAAACTCCCATTCAACCTTTACCTAAGGTTTTAATCGCTTTCATTTGTTATCCATTATATGAACCTCACATTCATTATTCTTTCTTAAAGTCGAAGCCATACGATTCGTTGTATGCTAAGACCGATCGTTCATCCCAACATCGTTGCGTTCACAGCGTCTATACGCTTTACACTTATCTCTCATTACTATAACATAACATCAAAATGTTATTCATTACCCTCATCACTCAACGTCTAAGGAATCACAATTATAGCAATCCCCCACATTCGTTTTATCGCGACTACGGTCCCCGGATATCGATTTTGTAATTTTTGTTTACATTCTTTATCTTTTAATCCCATTCAATCTTTCTATTCAACCTTCATTTAAGGTTTAAGTAACTTGATTAAGTGTTACATTATGTGAACTACACGTTCATTAGCTTTCCTTACACTTCCCCCAGGATTTGAGCAATTAAAAGCTCATCACTGGGTCTTGCTCTACACCGGTGCTGCGGCACTGGTCCCCTTCCTTTCTCCCCACGCTGCAACGCCACTCAATAGTAGCTAATTGCCCGGGTTGGCGATGTGGCACCGCCTCCCAAGGCTTTACTGGCACTGTGGCACCAGGCCTAGAACTTGGAAATTTTTTCTAAGTCTTGAACTGGTTTGAGACACTTACTTTACAATCTCATAACTTATTCGTTATAACTCAGAACGAGGTCGTTCCAAAGCCATTCTCTTTCTAATCTTACGTACTTCAACTTCCCTCTGACAGAAATTTATTCTGAATCCATTAACATGCCATTCGATCGGCTTAAATTTCATTGCTCGTTCATTTTACATTATTAATGTTCTTCGTTTGTTCATCCGTAATTCGGTCATCCGAACTCAAAATTCATTCATTTTTGAGTCCACAACTCACGTTTTCTACGTTCTCTTACATTCTTATAAAACCCTATATATTCGGGTTCATTTATATACTTTCTACTTCTCGTTCGTCTTTTACATAATTTTTACCATAACTTTGTTATAGCTAAGTTTAATTCATTCTTCATGAACGTTTCTATCATTCCTAACCAAGCAATAAGCAACTAACTTATACGCTATAGTTTTAAACTTGTCCATCAACAATAAATTATACTACGATGGTTTTAAATTTGTCCATCAATAACGTTCTTCGTGTGTTCTTCGCGTTCTTTATTTTTAATCGATATTTTGATTACGATTTCACTTTTTCTTGGAATTCGGTCTTATAAAATACCATTCCTTACCTATTTCACCGAATCGTTCATATGATTCATTCAGATCACTCAAATTAATTACGAAACTCATACTTCCTTAAGAAATTTATAAACTAAACTTCTAATTCTTATTTCTTCTTTTTCTCATGATTTCAACCATATGAAAATCATTCTTAACATCTTTTACTTCTATTCTCATTTATATTAAACTAGGTTTTGGATTACCTTTCTTCTTTAATCTTCTTCCGTTGGACAAAGTTTGCACTCGGGCTAGCTTTTCCTCTTCCTTCTCCTCTTCATCTAAACTCTCTCTCTCTCTCTCTCTCTCTCAAGTGTTTGTGATTTTCAAAATCACCAACAAATGAGCTAAGGCTCTCTTTATATAGAAAACCAAGGCTAGGGGCAAAATAGTCATTTCACCCCCAAAGTTACTATTCACAGCTCTTTACTATTCACGAAGCTTCTCTTGGAAGCTTCGTGCTTCCGTCTTGTGGAATTCGTCCGACAGTTTTAAAAACTGCGATTCTCGAAATCCAATTATTTTTGGATATTTTGTCTTTTTCTTAGAGATTAACTTTTACGCATTCTTCAGAACTTCGAAAAATTGAAAAACACTTTTTGACGTTAAGCATTTTCCTTCACGTTTTCCCCTAACATAGCTAAATGAATGAAAAGTACATAACAGTACTTTTCGTTATTTTTATTTTTTCTGATTTCTGCACATTTTTTGAGAAAAACCTTAATCGGCTTACTTAACTTTTCACGACATATTATCGTCAAATCTTTAAACTTAAATTCTGGATAATCCGATTCTCTGGGTTGTCACATTCTTCCTTCCTTATAAAAATTTCGTCCTCAGAATTTCTTAAAACCACACCTATACCTGGGTCATCACATTCACCCATTCTTCACAGAATTTCATCCTCAAAATTTTAGCTTACTCTTCTTCTCAACTTCTCTTCAAAGAATTTCTTATCTTTCACACATTCCCTAACCATCATAACTTATCAAGAATTATGAAGTAGAAGGAATAAATAAGAATATAAAGATTCCTTTAAAACATTTCATACTTTTGCTGAGGGGTCAAATCGACTATGAACTCTTACTAGGTTTAATAACATTTCACCATAAACCCTTCTATCACGATCAGTTTACAATCACCAAGAAAGCAAACTACCTCTTCCATACGTAGGTGATCAACCCATCGTATAACCCCATTTTAGGGTATGTTCACCTTAGACTTAATCATTAGATTCCACACAAAAACTGTGACTCCCCCAAAATAGGTACACATCACCCATCTTGGCCATGATTACCACCGAAGTGGTTACCATTCTTGGCATGATAATTTCCCCGATGGTTATCATTGTTTCGATGGCCGTTGCCACCGGTACGATTATTATCGTGTTGTTGGTCATTGCCTTTTGGTTGTGCTGACTCATTATCGCGCTCCAATAAATGAGCCCTATTCACAACATCTGAATATAAATAAAGTTTGTGAGAAATTAGGTATTGACGTATATCGAGTTTCAAACCTCTTAGAAACATTCGCGTCATTCGCTCCTCATTATTGACCAAATGGAATGCAAACTAGGATAACTCCGCAAATTTAGCCTCGTATTGTGACACGGTCATATTATTTTGCTCCAACTTGATAAACTCCACCTCCTTCATGTGATGAATACTTTCAGGAAAGTACTTGTCGTTGAACAACTCTTGGAACTTCTCCCAAGACATCTTGAGTGCGTCAGGCTGGGTACGCTTTACAGATTCCCACCAATAATCTGCCTCTTAACGCAACATAAAGGTGGCGAAGGGAACCTTTTGCTCCTCTGAGCATCCCAAGACATCAAATATCTTGGTGATCTGCTTTAACCACGTCTCCGCCTTAAGTGGTTCTGGCTTTCCCAAAAACTCCGGCGGTCCTAGCTCCTTGAACTGCTTAGCGATGACCGACAGTGGGTTGCCATTATTTCCACCTATATTTTGAACATGAGTCTCTCTTACCTGATGTTGTATGAATTTCATAAAGCCTCTGAACATCCCATCGTTCATCATTTGATCGGTGTTGTTATTTACTTGAGGATTATTGTCTTCTTGTTGCACATTATCCTGGGTATTGATAGTTGGTGACTCAACGGTCTCATGTGCTTCATTGCTGATCTCAACATTTTCAGATGCCATTTTCGAACACTGTTATAAAACAAGGGTTAATTAACATATCACATATTATCCCTATACTCTGACTGACCAATTAAATACTAGCGAAGGAATTCCCCGTCTCTCCCCTCCTAGTTCTCGTCTCACATCTCAGCCAGGGATCATATCCCTAAGCTTTGATACCAACTGTGATGCCCCCAAAATAGGTATACATCACCCATCTTGAGTCGCCAAATACATGGTACAAAATACAAATAAAAACTTAATTATATAACTGTCATGTGAAATACAACAAAACATATGCTATGAGTTTTAATACAGATATTGTCATCTAGACAATATCCACATTCAATGGAGTCCTCATTACATTTATTATCACACTATTTAATAGAATAGTGAGGACTACTAATGCTATCATCTGGACCATCACTCCGTTCCCCGACTCGTCCCAGCTATACTCTCATTTCCAGAAGAGAACAGTGAAAGAAAGGGTGAGCTCAACTAGCCCAGTAAGAAATATTATGACTAAGATAATGCAGAATAAATTATCATTAGTCTTCAACAATGTTAAACTGATAAAATACAATAGACATCAAGTTTAACTGCAGTGAAATAAGCAATAAATATAAACATGAGGATGATGACAATGACATAATATCACGACCACAAATAATATCATTTCATCACTTTTATCGCTGAGACTCAGCTTAATAAATAATCCACATCATCCCTGTACTACGGCCAAGGATATTATTTAGTATCACGACCACAAATTATCCACACACTACGGGCCATGGATATTCGTGTTTTCATCAATGGTCATGATCATGCCAACAACTGTCCATCAATGCACTACGGGCCAATGAGGACTTTTACCACATCATTTCTAACATTACGGTCATGACTATACCGAATAATCCTTGGTCATAATCATACCAAGTCCATCTATGCACTACAGGCCACAGATGACTTTCAACATAATATAAACATTAGGATGATGACAATGACATAATAATTCAATAAAACAAGTTCAAGAATTAAATTTTAAAGTCTTATAAGTTAATTTATCCTGAACTCAAAAACGTCCAAATTGTCAACATGATACTTCTTTGTGGAGTAAAATTCAAGAATGCTCAGAAGAATATTTCCATGAAAAGATACTGGATGAAGCGCAAATATCCAGGATATTCTACAAATTTCATGGAGTATAAAAGCCAAAACTTTAACCAACTGAGTATAATAGAATATATGAAACTGCAAATTGATTTTCGCCCGCCATGCAGTAATCCACGTAGACACATCATTACCACAATTTAATAAGGAATAAATACAAAGGATCATTAACCATGCATGTGGTAATCCACAAAGATAGGTTATTTCAACAGAATAATAAAGAATGGAATAACAGAAGAATTCACCATGCATGCGATAGACCGCACAGACAGGTTATTCCCAACAAAATAATAAAGAATGGAACGAGTCATGCTAAATCCATACAGATAGGATATTCAATAGAATAATAAAGAATGGAATAACAACGAATTCACGGGCATGCGATACCGCATAAAGCGAGTTATTCAACGAATAATAAATAATGGAACCAGGTCATGCATAATACGCACATATAGGATATTCCAACAGAATAATAAAGAATGGAATAACAGAAGAATTTCACTATATATGCGGTGCAGATGATAGCATGAGTTATTCCAACAGAATAATAAATAGTGGAACGGGTAAATGCATGTCGCATAGATAGGATATTCTAATAGAATAATAAAGAATGGAATAACAACAGAATTCACCAGGCATGCGATAGACCGCACAGATAGGTTATTCCAACATAATAATAAAGAATGGAATAACAGCTCTTACGAGTATTGAATGAAAATAATTCTCTTCATGAATACGAAAGAATAATACCCCTTACCTTAGAAGAAACTGGATATTGGAATAATGAGGTAGCAAACTTCTCTTCTTCTTTCTCTCTATAATAATTGCTCTAAAGATTAAGTGAATTGGTGATAAATGAAAGAAGAATGAGCTTCTATTTATAGGAAAATATAGTTTCGATAATTGCACGTTTTGGGGCTTGAAATATTACAGTATAATACCTTCCTTTTTTCTTCATTTTTAATTTAGTCTTACAAGTATTATCAAACTTGCACCACCTTCCCTAATAGTAAATAATGTGAATCAATAGTTCAATCATGTGAATCAATAGTTATAATCATGTGAAAATACGAATTACAGTATAGTACCTCCATCTATACCTCTATTTTTAACTTAGTCATGCAAGTATTATCAATCTTGCACCAACTCCCCTAATATTATAAGAATGTGAATCAATAGTACACACATGTGAACAAATAGTTATAATCATGTGAATTAATAGCAATTAATTGCTCATTTATCCGATTAATTACTCGATTGGTCAGTATAACTTCCAGACATCAATTAATATCGAAATAAATGTCGATTTCCACTAACACTAATAATTCCAACACAATGGAACTATCAATTTCATCTTCAATCAACACGAACGTATTCATCATTAATATTATAACTCACAATATTTAACAACGAGTCGTTTTCTCGAGGAAAGAGTGGGCTTTCCGATAAGGATTTCTCCCTATTGGCGCGTGATTAGGTGACCAAACCTCTCCTTGACAGAACTTCTAGACATTATAAATATTACAATTTAATAATATGAATAACTTTGTCGTCTCAATTATTGATTTAATAATATAACATATTATGCAGATGATACTGTGACAATAATCGAATCAATAATATGAGAGATATGATACATCAATTCTTGTAGAAATAATTGAGTATAAGCGGTGACTTCTCACGTAAGCATCAATAACCAATACTGGTATTACTACTATGCAACCATGCATATTCTTTGTACTTTTACTACTAGGGTAGTTCAACGGTTTTAAAGGTAACACTTTCGTAGTTATTTTTAATAAAAGATAATTACGTCATTTTCTTACTACGAAAATACTTCCGTTGTGGGGTACACCAATGATTGTGCCGTCGTACGAATATTCTCTGTTAAAATGAATATTCCCCGACTAATCAAATATTATATAACCACTTACTTACTTTGCAAAATTTGTAAATATTACCCACAACTATAACATTATATCAAATCCACAACATAATATTCAAAAAAATATTTCGAGAAATTTAAATCTTTATTCATAAAATCTGGGGTCTCACAAATATGAAGTTGTATACTCCCATCTTTCTTCTTCATGAATAAAATAGGAGCACCCCAAGGAGACGTACTAGGACGAATGAAACCGATGTCTAACAATTCCTACAGTTGGGTCTTTAACTCTTGAAGTTCAATAGGAGCCATTCGATATGGGGCTTTGGAAATAGGTTTTGTACCGGGTTCAAGGTCGATACAAAATTCAATTTTACGCTCTGAGGGTAGTCCATGAAGTTCTTCAGGGAATACGTCAGGAAATTTATTAACAATAGAAATATTATTCAAGACTGATGTATTTTTTATTTAAATCCGTGACATGGGCTAAGAAAGCTTAACATCCGTTTTTCAATAAACTAATAGCTTTATGGCTTGATATGACAGTAATTGACTTTAATGGTTTGGTTGCTTGAATTCGCATAATAGGTTGGTTAGGAATATAAAAGCTAACAACCTTACAAAAACAATCAATTTTAGCATGATGAGTGGTTTACCAATCAATCCCTAAAATCACATCGAATGCAAGTATTTTCAAAGAGAAAAGATCGACAGGTAACGTGCGTTTGCCGATTTAAATCAAACAAGACTTATAAACAGTCGATGTAATGAAGGTTTCTCCCAACGGAGTTTCAATAGATAAGTCAAAGTTTAATTCTCTGGAGTTAAATTTAAATGTTGAGCGCAAGTAGGAGAAATAAAAGAATAGGTAGAACCGGTATCAAATAAGGTATAAACTTCACAAGAGTTTATGATTAGCTTACCTGTGATAACTTCGTTCGGGTTCCTCGCTTTTTGGGAGGTCATGATGATAAGTGGATTTTATATACGCGATTCAATATCCATTTCATGCTTATTTATTACTAAAATCTTTGTGATCATGTTAATTTTTACTTGTTTTATGTTATTTAATGTGTAGAATGGTGGTTGTCACATTCAATGTACATTTGGAGCTATTTGGTTTGAATTGAAGTCAATTGGAGCATAATTGAAAAAAATGGAGTCTGACTTAAAAATCAATGAAAGTCATCTACGACAAAAGACATGCCGTGCTTGTATGGGCATCATTAGTCGATTAACTACCCGCAAGGAATTGGGGGGTTTCAATTCGATTAGCGGGAAGGTAGCCAGCTAGGCAGAAAGAGGATGAGGATAATTTTACTATATATACCCCGTAAAGGCGGGGGTGGAAAATCTGGCATTGTCCTGTTGTGATTGAACTTCTTTTTGGGCACGAATCTTAGCTATTTGTATGGAAATGTAACTCTATGTGATAGAGAATTTCTGGGACTTGGTTGTTGGAGAATATATACTCAGTGAACAACAATTAGACGGAGAGAAGACATATTACGAATATCTAAGCTTAGTTTTTGATAACAAGTGTGGAGGAGTATTTCGAAGGAGATTTTTCGGGACGATTGCAATTCTAGTCTACGTGAAGGGTGTTTTTCAATATTCTTTGTGTTAGATTATTATTTGTAATCTAAGGATGATTTCTATGATTTATTCAGTGTTTATTTTGTTTAGCATGAACTAATTCACTTTTTAGCCTTGTGATGGATCCTTGAGTGAATCAATGATTTTGTAAACTTTGATTTTCAATTTAATAATCTATTTCCAGTTTATCTATATTGATTTGTGCTTGAATCTATGAATTGTCTGATCAACAATTTTTTGTGGAATTGGAAGGAATCGAGAGAGGATGTTCAATTCTAGACCTAGTTGATATAGCACGTGTTCATGATTTTGTGAATAGCTTAATTGTGATGAATGTTAAGGTAGAGATATGCTTGACATCGCATGTAATCGGATAGAGAACTTATTCTTAAACCTTCTTCAATTGTAATTCACATAGAGATATAGTGGGTTAGTTGATTAAGGTGTTTAACAGATTTCTATCTTAATTGTGGATTGACGTTAATACGGTATTAGTGCATCGAGAGGTGGTTAATACTACGTTCATGTTCTTGGTTAATAAACTGGAATAGTGCATTGAATTGGAATAAAGGTGTTAAAATCAGAGTGAAGCTTAAGGTGAAATCATAAGTCTAATTCTCCATTAATTGTTTGAAATTTCATATTGTGATATTTGTGATTATTCTGTATTAGTTTAATTATTCTTTAATTGAGATTCTTTAATTACAATTATTGAGTTGATTTGTTTAATAAAATTAGGGTTAATAGGAAATTAATAATTGTAAGTTAAGGATATTGCTAGTTAGTTTCTGTGGGAACGATACTCTACTCATCACTCTATTACTTGTTGACCACGTATACTTGCGTGTTGTGCGTATATAGATTTTACCCAACAAGTTTTTGGCACCGTTGCCGGGAACTATTTAGTATAATTCTTAATCGTTTTACAATATCAGTTTAATTAATCCAGTTTTACTTAGACAATTTTTTTTTATTTGTGCTGTTTCTTCTATTTCAGGGTTTAAAGTAGTTTATGCAAACTCGGTCCCAAAATCCAGACTTGCTACCTTTTGAGGACGACATTGAGAAAAGGTTCCAGAGGTTGAGTAAGTGGATCAAGGAAACAAGACAAGAATTTGAAACACCTGAGAAAGAAGAGGAAATAGCAACCGAAGATCGAAAAACATTAAGAGACTTCGCAACACCCAAGGTGACTGAACTGCAATCAAGCATCACCAGGCCATCAATAGCAGCGAATACGTTCAAAATTAAGCTTGGGATGATACAAATGATCCAGAATTCAGTTCAGTTTGGGGGATTTGCAAATGACGATCCGAACAAGCATCTAGTTAGTTTTTTGGAAATCTGCGACACTTTTAGGTTCAATGGGGTTTTGGATGAGGCGGTGAGACTTCGATTGTTCCCATTCTCTTTACGGGACAAGGCGAAGAGTTTCTTGCATTCTCTACCGTCTGGTTTGATAACTACATGGGAGGATTTAGCTCAGAAATTCCATGCAAAATTCTTTCCACCGGCGAAAACTGCGAAGATGAGGAACGAGATAACGATGTTTGAATAGCAACATGGGGAGTCATTATATGAGGCCTGAGAAAGACACAAAGAATTGCTCAGAAAATGCCCACATCATGGATTGGCCCAGTGGCCACAAATGAACACCTTTTATAACAAACTACATGGGAATCTCAGGACAAGTATTGATGCAGCATCGGGCGGAGCATTCATGGCTAAGAGTTACGAGGAAGCTTATGAGTTGATTGAAACCATGTCGGCTAATAACTATCAGTGGCCCACAGCGAAAATGACATAGGCGAAGGCAGTTGGAGTGTTAGAAGTAGATGGTATGATGACTATCTGCAACCTGCATTCTGCGCTTTCAAAGAAGTTGGATTCGATGGCAATTTGCATGAAACACAAGCACAAGCACAAGCACAACCTCATCAAGTGGTAATAATATGCGAGTTATGCGTAGGAGAGCACCCAACGGATCGATGTGCGATTAATCCTGCATCTGTGCAGTTCATCGACAATTACAACAGAATTCCGTAGAACACATACCAGAACACATACAATCAAGGAAATATGAATCATTTGAATTTCTCATGGAGCAACAACAAGAAAAATCAAGCTCCACGACAATCATATCCCCCAGGTTTTCAGAACCAGCAACAACCAGCTCAATATCAAGAAAGGAAATCATATCTAGAGGAGTTGTTGACAAAATACATGACTAACAATGATGTGGCTATGAAAAATCAAGAAATGGCTATGAAATCATAAGAGATGGCTATGAAATCACAAGAGATGGCTATCAAGAATCTTGAGAATTAGATAGTCCAAATTACGTTGGCATTGAATAATAGACCACAAGGGACATTATCAAGTGATATAGAGAGAAATCCAAAGGGTAACCATGAATACTGTCAAGCAATTACATTGTGGAGTGGAAAATATCTCGAAGGTACTAATGCAGAAAATTCAGCAACTCCGGATGAAAAAGTTGATGATAGGGATGTGAGTGTAGAAAGAAAAGGTGAGGATAAGCAAGGTAAGGAAACAAAGCTAAACAATAAGCCAATTGTTTATCCACCTCCACCAGTTCAGCAGAGGGTCCAAAAATAGAAATTAGACAAGCAATTTTCTAAGTTTTTGGAAATTTTCAAGAAACTTCAAACCAACATACCATTTGCAGTGGCCCTAGAAAAAATGCCGAGCTACGCAAAATTTATGAAAGGGATTCTGTCACGAAAGAAGAAATGGGATGATTTTGAAACTGTGGCACTAACAGAGGAGTGTAGTGCGATATTACTGACGTGAAATTACCACCAAACTTCGAGGACGAGGAGCTTCACTATTTATGCACGATCGGGAATATGCATTTCAACGGTGTTTATGTGATTTGAAGTGAGTGTAAACCTTATGCCATTGTCGATATACTTAGAATTGGGTTTACTGCACAAGGCCTCTGAACATCTCCTTATAGTTGGCGGATAGTGGTCCACATATCAGAGAGGCATAGTAGAGGACATCTTAGTGAAAGTGGATAAGTTTATATTCCATGAGACTTTATCATTACGGATTTTGAGGAGGACAAGAACATCCCAATTATCTAGGGAGAACATTTTTAGCTCTACGGGGAGGACACTTTCATAGATGTACAAAGGGAGAACTCACTATGAAGGTCCAAGATCAAGAAGTAAAATTCAATGTGTTTAAAATTATATGAAATTCCCTATGGATGAGGAAGAATGTTTTCAAATGGATTTAATTGAGGAAATCATTAGTGATGACATGAGCAAGAGTTTAGTAAACGATCCGTTAGAAACAACATTATTGGGGGATGAAGAGGTTGACGATCCAGATTTGGTGGATTACCTACAAATGCTAGACTCATTGCCACGAGTTTCCAAATTTAGAACACCGTTTAAACCACTGCACACGGAGGAGGTAACTGCAGAAAAACTGAAACCAACATTGGAAGAGCAACCAAAGTTGGAACTTAAACCACTCCCTAAAAACCTCAGGTATGCATACTTAGGCAAATCAAATTGTTTACCTGTTATTATTTTTACTGCACTTAACAAATTGTAGGAAGAAAAGTTGCTGAGGGTGCTTAGGGAACACAAGTCAGCGATCGGGTGGACAATCGCGGATATAAAGGGAATTAACCCTTCATTTTGCATGCACAAGATCCTAATGGAGGACGAGGCAAAACCAATGGTGGAGCAACATCGGCGACTCAATCCAATTATGAAGGAAGTTGTGAAGAAGGAAATTTTGAAGTGGCTAGATGCCGACATCATCTACCCTATTTCTGACAACAAATGGGTTAGTCTAGTGCGATCGTCTTAGAAGAAAGGAGGAATAGCGGTAGTGCGAGAATGAGGACAATGAATTAATCTGAAACTAGAAACGGTGTGAGGTTGGAGGGTTTGCATGGATTATAGAAAATTAAACAAGGCAACCCGGAAAGATCCTTTCCTGCTACCCTTTATTGATCAAATGTTAGATAGATTGGCGGGACACCAATATTACTGTTTGATGGATGGGTACTCTGGCTATAACCAAATAGTTATCGCTCCGGAGGATCAAGAGAAGACCACATTCACGTGCCCTTACGGCACATATGCTTTTAGGAGGATGTCATTGGGGCTATCTGATGCACTGCTGACTTTTCAATGGTGTATGATGGCCATTTTTTCGGATATGGTGGAGAAAAATGTTGAGGTCTTCATGGATGACTTTTTTGGTTTATGGGGGCGACTTGATGTTGCTTACGAATCAGTGGTCATGGTGTTGCAAAGATGTAATGACACTAATCTCGTACTAAATTGGGAAAAATGCCACTTCATGGTTGAAGAGGGCATAATTTTGGGACAAAAGGTATCGACTCAAGGATTGGAAGTTGATAAAGCAAAGCTGGAAACGATTGAAAAATTGCCTCCACTAAACTCAGTTAAGGGTATTAGGAGTTTCTTGGGACATGTTTTGGTTTTACAGGAGGTTTATAAAAGGCTTCTCTAAAATTGTAAAACCTCTATGCAGTCTTTTAGAGAAGGATGCGATGTTCAGCTTTGATGAAGAATGCAAGACGACTATTGACTTATTAAAGAGGAAATTGACTATAGCCCTCGTTATAGTTGCACCGGATTGGAGCATGCCATTCGAGCTTATGTGTGATGCGAGCGACTTCGCGGTTGGGGCTGTTTTGGTCCAACGTAGAGATAAGGTGTTTCACACCATATACTATGCAAGAAAAACACTTATAGAAACTCAAATGAACTACACAACCACAGAAAAGGAATTGCTTGCAGTGGTGTATGCGTTTGACAAATTTCGGGCTTACTTGACCGGGACTAAGGTGATAGTCTATATAGACCATGCAGCGATTTGGTACTTGATAGCGAAAAAGGATGCTAAACCATGCCTTATCCGGTGGATTCTCCTACTTCAAGAGTTTGACCTAGAAATAAAGGATAGAAAGGGGACGGAGAACCAAGTAGCTGATCACTTATCGAGGTTGGAAAACCACGGGAAAGTAGAAGACGACAGATGTGAGATTAATGAGTCATTCCCAGATGAGCAACTGTTTGGGATTTCAGTAGAGATTTCGTGGTATAGCGATTATGCAAATTTTGTTGTGAGCAACATTCTACCACCTAACCTCACAAGACAACAGAAAGGGAAATTTCTTCACGACGTGAAATGGTACATGTGGGATAAACCATATTTGTTTAAGCAGTGCGCCGACAAGATGATTTGACGATGTGTCCCATACAGTGAAGTGAAGAATATTCTGCATGAGTGTCACTCATCGGCATATGGCGGGCATTATGGGAGTGAGAGGACAACAGCGAAGTTGCTGTAATGTGGTTTTTATTGGCCCACATTATTCAAAGATGCCCACCAGTTTGTCAAACAATGCGATAGGTTTCAAAGGGTGGGAAACATTTTGAAACGTAATGAGATGCCCTTACAAACGATTCTAGAAGTGGAAATTTTTGACGTATGGGGTATCGATTTCATGGGACC